>JAPYYZ010007026.1:12507-24402 GCA_030522705.1 Eretmocerus eremicus | reverse complement strand
TGAGAATTTTTTCTCAAATTGCACCTTATTCCGCTGAATTTGCTCTAATTTGCCATACCTTTTGTTTAGGGGGTCAAAAAAAATGCAGGTAGCCAATTTAACAGGCAAAAAATTCCGGAATGTATCTCAAACACCTTGAGCATGGGCAGAAAATTCAATTTCCCTTCATTATCTGACCAACCTACCATCTTTACAATTCTCAAAAATCTCGGCTGTGGTAACAACAGATTTGATGATCTTAATCCAGAATTTCGCAACAGATTTCTACAGCGAATCAATAGTTTTATCAATCATAGCCGTGACATTTCTCCTTATGATGAAATCATCCTCCATATCTTAAGTCAGACAAATAATACGTTCGTTGCAATAAAGATATCCTGTCCACGAAAGCTGATAAGAGGAACGTCACGGTTGCCATCACAAAATCAAGTTACGAATAAGAACACCATATCTGGTCTCATAGAAAATTGGAGTATTATAGTACGGGTGTACTAGATGCGGATCCATCATCTCGTTATCTTGATAGCAATTCAAATTCCCCCGAAGTACCACGAGAGTATGGTGTTGTTGAAGTTCATAAGGCTAAGTACCCAGTCAGAATAATAGTTTCTACTGTTCATAGCCCAGTATATCGGTTGGGCGAATGCCTCTTGATATTCTCCAACAAACATATACCCCTTCCTGCGTCAAGAGTGAAAAGTAGTTTTGGGATGAAATAAAACGTAGATAGCCTACCTGTATCAGAAGATTTTGAGACATGCTTGTTGGATGTCGTCAGTATGTATCCGAATCTCTCGCATAAACTAACCTTAATGTCTCTCAGCAAAGAATGGAAATTTCCTAGAATGATATTGGTAGGAATATTGGAAGGGGCGGATTTCTCTCAGATATCAAAACTCTTCTTGAGTCTACTTATTCACAATGCAATAATCGATATTACAGACAAAAAACTGAATCACCAATGGGTGGGTGTACGAGCCTATTTTTCGCAGGGATCACCTCGGAATTATCAGAGATTCATTGCTTGGAAATTTTGAAAAACAAAGTTCTACTTTATGATAGATACGCGGACGATTACCTTCTGATAGTAAGAAAGATCCTATACCTAAGTGCTTACAATTATTCAATTCTTATCATCCACAGTAACAATTCACCTTAAAGAGAGGAAAAGATCACAGGAAAAATTCCTCAGATTTAAAGATTATCAGACGCCATAATGACAAATGTATCACTCATTGGTACAGGAAGGATACGGCTGCAGGACGGTTTTCAATTACTATTCTCATTACCCGAACTCACAAGAAATTTCAGTGATTTTTAGCTTGGTCGACAAAGTTCTTGAATTATCGGACCCCTCTTTCCATTTTGGGAATTTCAAACTGATTCGGTCTCTCCTCCGTGTCAATAGCTATCCCGATGAATTTATAGATAAATATATCAAAAAACGCACTCACATGGTTAACAATCAAATTGCTGAGAAAAAAGTCCCATACCCTCAATCCCCTATAATAGCAATCCCATATGTAGAAATCTCATTTCAACCCTCAATAAGATTACCAGGATATTCTCCCTGACACCTGTGAAGATTAATTGTAACGATCTGCATAACATGATCGAATTAGGTCAAGATCAAGTCCCAAAATCAGAGAAGTCAAACAAAGTTTATCAGATCAATTGTGGTGACTGTGGGAAGAGTTACATAGGTACTAGTGGAAGGGAACTTGAAGATAGAGTCGCTGAACACAAGCGAGATGTGAGAAATGAAGCGGAAACATCAGCTTTAGCAGGGCATGTACAAACTTACTCTCACCACTTTGATTTTGATAATGTCAAAATATTATATGAAAAGCACAGACACGAATCAGAATTATCTCCCGAATTGTTGAATATCTATTACCATCAAAACACTCTCAACCGTAGAGGAGATATCCAATTCCTCAGGAAAATTGACAGGAACACGGTTGACTCATTTAGAATTGCATTGAAACATACACAATCTCATCCGTCCTGGTAAGAACTCTAGAAACCCGCATCAGATGTACATCAATCACAATCAGTTGTTACGTTACCGACCAACACCTGAGATTACCTATCTTATCGTTAACACTTTGCATTCTGTTCCGTCATATTTTCACTTTTTGTTCCCTCAGTCGTCTTCGGGGAGTCATCGATGGTTCGTTGACTGAGAGATTCGAGCTCTCTTGCCCCAAAGAAACACTGCAGAGATAAAGGAAAATACTATCCTCAACGTCATCCGTAAGTTCCCATCATTATAATACTCAACATCTCGTCAATGTTCTCACGTTCGAATCTTTAACACAGGTTGGATAGTTATTTGTTGAGATGAGAATCCGATAAATGATCATATAAATTGAAACTAAGCTCAAGCTTGTAGATCATTGGTACTTCGATCTCTCTATATTGACTCATAATGTAGTAATTGTACAAAGTTTGAGGTGAAGTGCTGTCCACTAATTATTATGCGAGGAATGTTCTTGTGAGTAATATTTATGATTTCATAATTTCAGCTTGAGGAGGACTATCCGACATGGTCGAAACGTCGCACTAACGTGCATAATGAACAGTAGCAGGAAAAATCAATGATTTTTCAACAATTGAAAAACAATTCACCGTACCGGTAGAGTGCTTGGTTTTCCCATCTGAATAGCATGAGATCCCCCATTGGAAGAGCTCGCGCGATATTGGAATTCTCAATATGGGTTCAGAAATTTATTGAAGAAGTATTTTTCATGCTAAATTCGGTGCTGAATGAGATTTCGTGGTGAATTTTGCAATCCAAGGGCTGTCATACCCGTAGTCTCCGAATATTTGTTGATATCACGCATTTTCGACCCAAAAATTCATCATTCCGCTTGCTTCATCAGTTCTGAACAGATTTTGATACATCGTATAGCCGCATTTCCCACTTGGATCTTGTTGAATTATAATATAGAACCCTCCAGCTCCAAATCGATTTCCTCCACCTCTAGAGACGATTAAAACTGAATTTTTGATCAGTAGTCGATTGAAAACATGTTGAATCCAGGTCTCTGGAACGAACGTCATATCGCACTGCGCATGCGCATTTGCCCATGTCATCATTCGAGCTCCAAGAGGGCTCGACGTTTTTTCAATTTACTACCAGTGATGAAATTCTGATTCGGTCAATTTACAGGTGGGGGGAATGAATTTGGAGCTGGAGAGATTATTCGGAATGCTTCTGAATGCGGGAGGAAGATCTTCCATCGAGAATCCGGCCACCAAAGCATGGTATTGTTCATAAATTCTTCACTGATAAACGAAAGTCAGCAAATAGACTGACCATGTATTTGTATGCAGGTGAATGGAAATTCTCCCCATGAATATTTTGAGTATTCTCCCATACATATTCAAACACGGATTCCACCCATCCAATTGCCGTTGATTGCAGTTGTAGGTCCCAGAAACTGACTGAAATGTGAGTTGGCGGAGTGCAGCATTCGAGTTCCCGGTGGATCTACGATATACGGTCATAATCTAAGCGTATCGCTGTAAAGATCCAAAACAACACTTTGACAAGATTTTGAATGACTGATTTGACAATCCCTGACTGGAACGAAAGTGAGACCAATAGTTCTGTGAGCCCACTGATTTACGAGCAATGTGATTCTTATAGTCGATCTGTGTTGACTTTCTAAAAGGTATGGCAAGGATCACTCAAAATAATTTGGATGTGAGAACAAGCAATCATGAAATATTCGATCATCCACTCTCTCATCTCCAAAATTGAGCGGGTAGCTCAATACAAAAGCTACAGGAGCCTAGTGTTGGTATCCAATTGGAGGGTCGATAACATCAAAGTCACCACATTCGGTATGTTTCAAGTTGGAAGAATCACAAATTCTTTTCCTTTCCAGGGTTAACAGTGATAACTACTTAGCAAACATTAAGACGGCTTGTTCGAGTTTGTATAGTAATGCCGCAATTTTGAATTCGCCCGCGCGTTCGCGCCATATCGCGCACACCAGAAGCGCGATCCGCGCAGCCGCGCTAGCCGTCTTCTACGGCCAGCGCCAGTCTCCGTCCGCCACTCGTCCGCCCCACCTCGCTTCTACCATGAGTGAGAATAAAATTGAGTTTTGTTGCTGGAACTGGTGTTTGGCATCAAAAATATTCCTACCCTGGCTCACATATCCGGAACACGACTTTGAGGAATCTGGAGTCATTTGGGGACGTCTGCGGGGATATCCTTCATCCGCTCGCGAAGTCATCTGTGGAATGTCTCCTGAGCATCTTCTTACCGTCTCCAAAGATATCTCTGCGCGAGACATCTCTGAGACGTCTTGGAAAAGCGATTCTTGAGATTTCTCCACCGCTACTTGAAATGGGGAGTAGAAAGGGATTTCCAATTAGAGTGGGAATAAGATTTCAATATCAAATCAAGTCCAGTCATCTTCAATTATCTGTATCATTTATTCTACCAGATATACTAATGTGAGAAGATGGAGAATTGTGATTTGATATTGGAATCTCATTTCCATTCATGAATGAAATGTACTCATATTTCTTCATTAAAAATTGGGAATTCTTATTCAGGTATCGAAGCTTGCTGGGCATGTACATAGTAACATAATGATATAATGAGTCTGTACTGAACGGTTGATAACACATGTCACTGGCCGGCAGCTTTCCAAATTGCAATGTCAACACGATTGACATCACAGCTAATTGAATACAATCATGGCATCGTTAAATCATTATAACTTGAATACAACATTTTCGGGCATTAAGATTCGAAATCATTCAATATTGGAAAAACTCAACAACAAAAATGAATTATTCTTCGTTTGTTGACAGAGTAATACAAAAAAGCTACCATTTTCATAATATCAAATGAAAAGCTCTATGATCAGAATCTTCATTCGAGATTGGAGTTCATCATGAGCTCACCAAGCATTGAAAATTGTTCCATCATTAGTATAGACACTCCTTCAACAGGAATTGATACATTACTAGATGTTTTTGTATACTGCTGGAGAGTATCACTATTGAGTGCTGGATTTGGCTTTGTCAACAATCCTGTGAGCAAGTAGGTTGGATCAGCGATAGGGGTATGATCCAATATACGAGAGGATCAAACTAATTTAGAAACTTACTCCTCTTAGCTGAAGTCATTTTTGAATTCGTTCTGATAGCTTGGAATCCTTAGATCTTCGCTCCAGGGTTCCAGTCACAGTCGCCGACCGGGTGGAAAAAATACGGGCATATACGCAGGCAGGCATGACCTGAGAGATTGATTTTAGGAATTGTCTCTCAAGCCCACGACTTGAGCGGAATATTAGATTTTCTACTCACAGAATAACGAGTAAAGCGTGGCAAACAAGTTGACGAGGTGAGAGATGCTCCTGGCGATGATTCTTGGTCTTCCTGGAGCTCGTAGGCGATCCTTCGAAGATGATGGATGCGACGTCCGCGTGGGAAAGGGTCTTCACAGTATCACTCGAAAATGATATCTCTGGGACGTGGCTGATGAGACATCCCGCGCGAAGACGTCTCGAAGACGTCCCGAGGAAACCTATCAAAATCGACGCGAGTGGAGATATCTTACAGACGTCTCAAAGATGTTTCTTACAGACATCTCGCAAGAGATGTCTCAAAATGACGGAGATGTCTCCGCAAATATTTGTTGGGCTATTGTTACGTTCAGAGTAAACGTTGACTAATATACTGTTATTCTGACGAGTTCTTTGCGATTTTGCCTGAGACTCGGAAATGAGAATGGTATCATGCAATATTTCCAATTGGTTAGACATCAACTCAGGTTCATGGATTTAGATTACCAACGACCTCACAAGTTCTGAGGATATTCTATTCCAATACTCATCAATTGAAGTTGTCAGTGAAAGACAGTGTGAAATTGGCGATCAAAGAATTTGAAATTCTCTGGAGGAAGAGTGTAATTCTTCGCCAAGAATACCACAACTGTTTCCGCAAACTTGGAAGGTTATATCAAAAGCACAGAGAGATTGGAAAAAATGCTGGCAGGCCTTTCAATTATGAGCGAGAAAAAAATCCTCTGAGGAGTTACCAATGTTGTTTGATATTGCTCGGGCAAATGTACTTGGAGAATTAGAAAAAGAAAAGAGAGATTCCTTGATCAATCGACGCTCTGGTACACTCGAGCAATGCATTGATGGTTTTCCAACAGAAGATCTGTTTCTTACAAGAGGTAACCAGTCAAATATTTCCAATTATGGTATTCAAAGTAGATGGACACCAGATTTATTCCACAAAATTATGTCACAATGAGCAGGGCAGCAAGTTGTTAGTGAATGTCACGTCGACAATAAGTGAGTCTTGGCGCTTTTCGCTTAGTATTATTCATTCGGGCCTGGACTTTCGTCCAATAGCCCGGGACTGGATGTGGCTTGGAGAAATGGAACAGTTTGTAATCGCTCTCTCTCCCTATGCTTTGCGAACGAGTGACTCCATGCATATGTATTCCTGTACATATATATATATATATATATATGTTTAAATGTGATGGGCTCTGTTTATCCTTCTCACGGTATAGAGGCTGTCTGGGGCTCACCCATCCCACCTCCTCCCACGCAAAGGGAAGTTTGGTCCCTATCACCCAATATTCAGGAGAAAAATGGGACAGTGTAGGCTAGGGTGCAATACATTAGCGGCGACCCTAGGGAACCTAAGCCCAGGCAACATCGATAGGTATGATATGCGCATATATACGTATAAATGATCCATCTATTATACGTATTAGAAGGAGGTCTAAAATCCACATTACTAACGTAAATACTAGACGTATATTTTTGGGATAAATGTCTGCCTAATATAAGTTTTGGAATGACATCAAAAAGACGTATCATATACGTATACCCCCACCTAACTTCCTGCTCCATTGCTAGAAAAATGATCTGTTGAAAGATGTATCTTAGGCAAGTAGGCTTGACGCATGAAAGACACTGAACAGGATCAAATTGCATAGTCTCGAACGTTTCGTCGGGAAAGGTTATAAAGTCGATACAAGAGCGCGATCCCGCTCATGTGCGAACAAATTGATGAAATTTGATTCTCTGATACATTTATCAGCTTATCACAGAATATTCTTGGTGAATGCGTGTACGTAATGCGGCAAACCTACAGGCCGATGGGGAGTAGAGACTTACAAGTTCATGAGAAAATTTAATTGAATTTTGCTCGAATCGCTCGTTTTAACAGTTGATGATCCATAGACAGCAACGATTTGCTAATAAATTGATTCCAAACCATTGCAGTACTCGCTTTTCGTCAGCCGATTGCATAGTATACGTGCTCCTCTCCGGCTCATGCATCAACGTGGTAATAATGGCGAAGAGCTGTGACGATGGAGCCCTCCCCCCTTTGAGAAAAAATTTTTGGGATCCCATGATTCCTCGTGAGAGTGGTTTCTAGGGAAATTCTGAGTCAGAATTCATCGCAAAACTAGTCCTGAAGATTATTCTGAGCAACGATGCAAGATCTCAGATTGAGTGTGATTGTGAATGTCTCGATCGCAGGAAGTGATACATCGAGAATATGCGCAATATTCATCAAGCTTCATGGAGAATCCCTCATGTATCACCTTCTCCGATCGAGATATTCACAATCACACTCAATCTGAGATCTAGCATCGTTGCTCGGAATAATCTTGAGGACTAGTCTTGCGATGAATTCTGACTCAGAATTCCCCTAGAAACCACTCTCACGAGATCGTCACAGCTCTTCGCCATTATTACCACGTTGATGCATGAGCCGGAGAGGAGCACGTATACTATGCAATCGGCTGACGAAAAGCGAGTGTCAAAGCTTGTCGAGTAACGAGAATTACATGTTCCTGGACTCATACCCATCCTGCTGCAATGTTCTTAAATGAATTTGCCAACAGATCATTGCTCTCTATGGATCACCAACTGTTAAAACGAGCGATTCGAGCAGAATTCGCACAAATTTTTCCACGAACTTCTAACTCTCCACTACCCATCGATCTGTAGGTTTGCCGCATTACCTACACGGATTTATCAAGAATATCCTGTGATTAGCTAATAAATGCATCAGAAAATCAAATTTCATCAATTTATTTGCACATGAGCGGGATCAAGCTATTATATCGACTTTATAACCTTTGCAGACAAAATGTTCGAGAATATGCAATTTTATCCTGTTCAGCGTCTTTCATGCGTCAAGCCTACTTGCCTAAGATACATCTTTCAACAGATCATTCTACGTCTTTTCGATGTCATTCCAAAACGTATATTAGGCGGACATTCATCCCAAAAATATACGTCTAGAATATACGTTAGTTATGTGGATTTTAGACCTTCTTTCCATGCGTATAATAGATGGATCCGCTACACGTATATATGCGCATATTATACCTATCGATGTTGCCTGGGAGGAAGGGGCCGCGAACGCGGGAATATAAGATTAGTGGAGAAAAAAAAATTGTAAATCATTTTGAAATGATTTCAACGCGGGTAGAGGTTTTTGATGAAAGATTCGTTGACACTTACTTTTCCTTTGCAACTGCAGGAGATTTTTCCAGAAATTTATCCCTTGCGCCACCGAGATACAGATGTATTCCAGACAAGGCAGGAACTCGGTTTGAGGAATAGGCAAATATTCCGATGATGAGAAAATATCCGGAGATTTTGTATCACTGATTGATACGAGAGAGCTGGACGTTGACTGATCTTGTGAATGCTGAATGTTCACAAGAGAGGCTGAGAGCTCTGAATAAATACTGAACTCTAGTGAATACTGAATGTCTGCGAGTGAGGACTCTGAATGAGTACTGAACTCAAGTGAGTACTGAATGTCTGCGAGTGAGAGAGAGCTCTGAATGAATACTGGCAAGAGAGACTGACTGACTCTGACTGCTCGAGAACGACGCGCGGGGCTCTGACCGCCCGATTTTTATATGCTGGGCCCATAGATCGCCGGACAAATAACTTGAGTCGGGAATGCCTATCGGAAGGTGGAGCCAATTTTCAGGGGTGCGTAGCTTGAAGTTGTAGGCTGGCCTTGGCTCGGAAAATCCATGATGGCTGAAAATTTGAGGCGGCCGGATCTTGCTGATAGGTAGATCTCGGGATCGATGGGTCGGCTGTTCATTGATTATTCGCGATCTTTGGAAAATGGGCAGGGACAATTTCCATCCCTTGAGAGGGAAGTCGACGGGGGTCGGTCAGAGTAGTTTTTGATTTGGTTGATATTTTTGCCTTGTCTGGTTATTTTGAAATTCCCTAGGTGGCGCATACCTGCTAAGTAATTCTTACGTATCTTGATATTAATCCTTAAAATCAAAATTTATAAATATTTATTATTGTGGCTCACTCGGATAACACATTTCGCACAGGCGTGAATGTGATTCGGACTTTATATTGTAAAGATTTGCGTATTTTTAATTTAAAATGAGAGTATAATAATTGTTTGTGAAATAGTTGTTCAAGAATCGAATTGGCAGAATGCATGTGACAGTTTCAGTCAATGGTCGTGAAATCAAAAGCAAATATACTCGAGTGAGCCCAGTTATTCTTCTTAATCTAATGGAATAAACGGTTATAATAATTATGCTTCCTTTGTTCACTGAGGAAGTTTATAAATATGAGTGAAATCGTTCGCCAAGAGGGCTAAATACGAACAAAAATAGGATTGTAATTATGAGAGCGTTTAATTCATGTATGCTCATATTTGAAAATCGAAGAAACACATTAAGTGGGTTATGATGATATGAGCATTTGATTCCTATATGCTCGTGTATATGAGTGAATGAAATGGAACACATTTTGTGGATTATGGTGGTGAAAATTTTTGTACTCTTATGGCCATAATTGGCCGGGGGTTTTGCGAGACCACAAGATTCTGCGGTGGTTCGTGTGAAGTTACACTCTAAATCTCAAATTGTAGATTGACTACAATTTCGACTTGTAGATTTCATTTCCACAAGTTAGATTGTAGTATACTACAACGGAAATTGTAGAAATTGAACTTAGAGGTATTCTGCAACTCATTCTACGATGTGAAATTGTAGTTTACCACAAATTCATATTGTAGATGATTTGCTCTCAAAACGAGCGCGCTCACGCATGCGCAATATGCGTCCCGCGCAATTCTTGGTTTTGGGCGGCCATTGCGGGCGATTGCGGTGTAACGCTTATTGTGCGCGGCCGTGCGAGTGCTCGTCGTCATCGAGAAGTGAACCGTGCGAGTGCTCGTCGTCGTCGAGAAGTGCGCCGTGCGGAAGAGCCGAGACGAGCCTGCAGCGGGGCCTCGCGCGCCAGCGACCAGCCGACGACGCAGCCACCAGCCCAGCAGCCGCAGCCAGCGTCGGCGACGGCGCCCGCGAGCTCAGCGACGAGTCGGCGGCACGTGCTGCCGGCGAGGCAGCCGCACGGCGGCATCATCGGCATCCGCCAGCCCGGGCCTGCACTCCACGGCTAGCTGAGCCGGGGCCGCGACGCCTCCGACTCCGTCCAGGAACCGCGCCGTCGCACCCGCGAGGGCCGTTTTCGCGCGCACGTCGTCCCGCGCCCTCCTGCTCCGGCCCGACGCCAGCGGCCAGACTTGGAGGCCCGTCGTCGCCGAGACGGCCGCGCCCGAGCCCACCGCAGCCTGCGCAACGCGTCCACGTAGCAGCCCGAGCAACGAACCGGCAGCCCCATATCTGAGACGGCTCGTGAGACGGACAAGCTCAACATCGACAATATCATCGCGCGGCTTCTGAAAGGTGAGATAGTGAGACGGCTCGCGCCGTGTTGTGTTATCTGCAGTCATCTTGTCAGATTGAATATTGAAATTAGGTTGACATTTTGCTCTTACACAATCTGTCGCTTTTTGCGCAGAACTTTATCTCTTTATAACCGTTTTGAATGTTGTAGAACATGGGAGAAAAATACCCTGACGTAGAGTCGTGAGCTAATTACTCCTTCTACCACCCCTCAAAATTATTATAATTTGAGAGATGTGCCAACTTTTACAAAGAATTATGCCGGTTTAATTTTGCAATGTGATTACTTGAGACATCAATTCAGAAAATTTTATCATCATCTATGTACAAACTCGATTAGATGGTATCGTATCTCATTTCAGATCTGATTCCATCATGGATGAGACTTTTTCAAAAAAATCCGTCAAGAGAATGAACAGTGCTTCACTCACAGCTTCTTTGGTTGTGAACGGAATTGATCAGGAAACTGCTGATATTCTTGGAGGTAAATTTTGAAATAATTCTGCTTAAATAATTCAGTATGCTCCAATTATTCATCTGATGCAATTTTATCGGTTTTAATTGAGTCTCACGATAGACTGCTGAATGAGGTTGTTGTATCTGATGCAACAATGAGACGATTAGTCGTGTATCATCAATCGTATATGGTGGATGCTAGAACTTGGGAAGTCAGCTGTTGCAAATACAAACGAATATAACGTGTTTTTCAAGATGGGAAGCACTGCGTTTTATTGGGAAGTTTGGGCGAAACAATGCTCAAAAGATGGTTTTATATGATTTTTTGAGTCAATATTCGCCGGGAAGGAGTAATTCGTACTATCAAATTAGTCAACTAGAATTATGCAACCTATCAATTTTTCAAGAAATTCTTCTAAAAATTCGCTAGATCTTGACTAATTCTCATTCCTAAAGAAACTACTTATCAGAATCTAGAGTATCCTGATATTTGTGGATTCAGCCAAACATACGTTATTTTCTCGTTTCTCTAGTTCATTGTTTACGGTCACAGCAAAAATTGGCTCCACCGGATCCTTTAGCCTGGAGTTTTCATCATATCGCAAGTCGGATAAACTATTCACGATATGCTGTAGATGTACAAATGAATGAAGAAAATTTGAATTATTCGTTCACCATTCATTGGCGGTATCTTG
>JAPYYZ010007026.1:0-12474 GCA_030522705.1 Eretmocerus eremicus | reverse complement strand
AAATCAGAAGCACCAAAATGGAACTGAGCTGCTTCATGTGCTCGAAGAGAATCCGAAACGGGATTGATGGGCTCGGGCGGCATTTGAAAAATGGGCATGGCATCGCCCTCACTAAGAGATTGGGGGATACTGGTTTCGTTTGTGGACATGGAGATTGTCGAGAAGCATTCGACCTTTTCTATAACCTACGACGTCACATTAGAAATGAACACACGGCTGATCTTTTAAATTGTCAGCCACCAAGCGACAATTTCCCAAATCTTGATAATGAAGTGCATCTTGATGATCACAATGAACCACCTCCATTGATGGAAGTCTGTGTCGAAAATTGTGAAGAGCAATTGATAGGGCAACCGAACAATAACGAAAACGTTGAAACGGAAGTTGATTTGCGTTCTGAAATAATTACGATGATTTGTAAATTTCATGCTAATCCTGGAATAACCGGAGCAACCATTACTACCGTGCTTGACTCTTACGAAAAATTACTGATGAAATATAACGAACTCTTGAGAAATAAAATTCTAGCTGAATTGCGAAGAAACTCAGTTGACGAACAGATAATGTCGAACATTATCAAAATGTTGGAGTTTGATAACCCCGTAACAAGCTTGAAAACTTACGATCAACAGATCAATGCTATGATTGAACATGGCGGTTATATTGAGCCGGAACAATTTCTGTTAGGTGATCGCATTGATATGGTTTTGAATAGACGAACTAACACGTTTGAACCTAAATTAGTTGATGAGACCGCTCAATATGTACCCGTAATACCTGTGTTGACTATGGTATTATCCAATAAGCAAGTGCGAGATGCTATTGAGAATGAGAAACCTTCTCCGCCTGGGATGCTAGGTTCATTTGTTGACGGGAAACGTTTCAAAAACCATGAATTTTACCAAAAATACCCAAAAACTATCAGATTGAGACTTTATAACGATGACGCAGAAATTGTGGGCCCGCTGGGATCGAGAACTGGTATCCATAAATTAGGTGCTTTTTATTATGAGATTGGCAATTTACCCCCTCATATGAATTCTCAGCTTAGCAATATCCACATTCTTGCACTCTTTTCTACAATAGATGCAAAAAAGTATGGCTACGAGAAAATTCTCGGTCCTTCCATGAAAGACTTAGAGAAATTAGAATCCGATGAGGGAGTTCCTTTATACTTTGACGATGAGGTGTACATTCTACGAGCTTCGATTGAAAATTTTTGTGGCGATGGCATGGCAACTCATGAAGTATTTGGATTATTGTGTCCTTCTTGTAACCTATTTTGTAGGTTATGTCTTTATGACAGAGATGCATTGCACCAGGCTTCCATAGAAAAATTTGAAGAGCGAACAAAAGCAGTTTATGAGCGGCATTTGAAACTGTTGAAAGATAACAATTTCTCTGATGCTGCAAAAACTCTCACTGGTATGAGGGAAGAACCTGTTTTGAACCAATCGAGATACTTCAAAACATACTGGAACAAAGTGTTTGATTTGATGCACGATTATCACCATGGAAATTGTCAGATTGTAGTAAAATTAGTACTCCATCAATGGATCATTATCGAAGACAGGTTCCCAGTAGAATTCTTGAATGAAGCCATCCTACACTTCAATCACGGTTACGTAGAGAACAAGAACAAACCTCCTGCTAACTCCACTAGAGCAATTTTGAGAGATAAAAAACACCCAGTGGATCAAAAAGCTTGTCAAATGTGGTGCCTCATCAGGGTTTTGCCTTCCTTAGTTTGTGGTAAAGTGCCAGAAAATGACCAATACTTGCAAATAATCTTGCAATTGCTCACAATCATGGAGATAAAGTTTGCCCCCAGGGTCCCGGCAGGTCTACTGCCTTACTTGGACGAACTTTATAAAGATTTTTTCAGTGGTTTCGTAAGACTATTTCCTGGTGTTAATCCCATTAATAAGATGCACCATGGCTTTCATGGGGCGGAGTGCATCGATTGGTCAGGTCCACTCTCGCTGTACAATTGCACCAGGTTTGAGGCAAAGCACGGTGAGCTAAAATTGCGAGCTCAAAATGTTCACAATTTTAAGAACCCTCCCAAAACTCCCATAAGAGTTAGTCAAGCTGTCCAGTGTGCTAAATGGAACAGTGGAGATGTTCAGGTTAATACCGTTGAGGTCGTGTCTGGGAAGCCAACATTCATTTGTCATACCAAAAGCCGTCAGCATCTTCTCAACTTGAACTTTTTAGACGACCAACAAATCATCAGTGCCAAGTCCGTCAAAGTTAATGGCATTGAATACCGGAAAAATTTATTCATCGCGCTTGACCAGAGTGGTGATAGATTTGAGAATCTCATGACTTTTGGAGGAATATGGGAAATAATTGTTTTTGAAGATGAAGTCTTCATTTTGATTTCTATTTGCACTACGAAGTACTTCGATCCCAGCGTCCACGCGTATTGTATTGAGCTGAATGATCTGGATCATTCTTCAAATTTTACGGATGCATTATCCCTTCCGTTTCACAAACCTTTTTCTTATTGGTTCAAGCCCACGTCAGACGATCTTCACATAAGTTTGCGACATTTGATTTATTGAAGCAGAATTGAAAGTAAGCAAAATTATGTGTCATAGCACGTAGTGATACTCAATTTTTCGTTTACTCTCCCTGAATGATATGGCAGTCCTATCGCTCTCTACGCTATTCACGATCTTTTACTTTTTTTAGTGTATTCTTGAAGAAATCCGCTTCTGTCCCTCATATTGTCATCAGCTTTTCTTTCTTTCTCGCGTCAATGATGGATCATTTTCTTCTAAGGGGATGTCCGAGTTTTTGAGGTTAGATCCGAGCCGTACTTCTCGAATAACTCTCATTTCATTGCCAATTACTCGTGGCAGTGGTTCAATTAAAGGATTAAAACAATAGGATTGTAAGATCATACGTCTGTATCTGCGATTCAGCAGCCAAGACTTTTATTTTGTAAAGAAATGCTCGCACTAACCGCACTAAATCGTCACTTGCTATTAGTCACTTACTTTGCGTCTGATCGTTTGCTAAAGCCTTTCTTTTTATTTTCTGCGGTGCATGATCTCACAATTCTGCATACTTTCTCTGACTCTTGCAAGAAGTGTGCGGAGTCCATTCTTCCACTTTTGAGAAAATAAAGCTGAGACTAAAAATTTCGAACCTCCTTTCGATTTACAAACTTCAACCTCAGAGATCTTTGAATATTTTCATTTGCTTCAGTTATATTGACTATCTTATTTTACCATTCTTGTGACAGATCAAGGTATATCTGGAGAGACTTTTTTTGAATTAAATCAGTCAGACATGTCTACAATGAAAATCAGAATGGGCCCCGCAAAGGAATCACTAATCCTTATTTGTGAACTCAATAAGGTAACTTGAGACATGGACATCAGTTTGATTGCGTGGGAAACTCAAATATTTCTCAATTTTTCTCATTTTTCTCTCAAGGCTGCAACACAAGAGACTGATGAATCTACTGAAAAGAATGTGTCTCAAAAATCTATTCTGGAAGGTGAAGATTGTAGCTCTGGAGTCAATGCGTCTGAAACACAATGTCAAATGATGAAACGCCCTGCGACTAATCCTGTACCCACGACTTTGTCATCTACTCAAAATGGGAGTGTCTCCAAAAGACAAAAAAAAACAGAAAATTCGCTGAACGATGTCTGTGTATCATTGAACCAACCAAGTTGCCCACAATTAACGCAAAAGGACAGGAATGCTTTCTCGGTAATAATTTGACGGACATCAGTTCTAAAATGATAAGTATATCTTTAGTTAATCGTATTTGGCTGTTCTAATCTGCCTATTTCTTTGCTCGAAGCAAATCATATAATTAAATTTTCAACAATACTCCCTTAGAAATTCAATACCATTAAAGAGGTACTGTTGAATCACAAGTAAGGATCTAGAATTATTGACGCTCTCAACTCGACGGAACCTTTCACTGATGGAAATCGCACCAAATTAGTTCAAATTGCTGTATCTGAGTTGACCCGGACACAATCTGAGTGAGTATTCTAGAGCCCCAGTCAACCACCCTACCCTTGTGAGATTTTCATCGATATTTGTCCACTCTTTTCAGCTACCCGCCAACTGAATCTAAGATTGCCTTAGCCAAAGCTCTAGTTACGGAATTTCCTCGACTCAAAAATGAATTCTCTCCTCTCGGATATGTATGTTCAATGGAAAATCCCACGGGAGCCTCACTATTTGGATAAAACTAAATTTTTATTAGTTTTATCCAAATACCAATATTTCAGGAACACTATTATCATCCTAAATTACGGACAGGATTCATAACAAGCAGGCTCATACAAATCCAAAAAAACCTACCAAATGATGAGAAGAAATATCAGAAATCTGGAAAAGTATCTGAGACGTCTTCAAGCCCTAAATGTCCAAGCCTGAAAAACAAGCCGATCTGTCTCCTCTCAGAAGAAGAAGAGAACAAATGGGTGAGTTCCTCTGGCTTTTTGAGCATTTTAGCTTTTCCATTGTAAGAGGCTCAAGCTTTATCAAATCGTTTTCTCAAATCGAATCATCTTCTCGACTGTAGATATCGCTCATGTTCCGCAAAGACCCGAGCGACAAAGAGCATAGGAAAGCAATCAAAGAGGGACTAGCTGCAACTTTCCTGAATAGACAGAATTGGATTCTCGAGGCTCAGCCTTCAGTCACCGAAGTATTAGCGAAGTACTCCCATTCAAAAAGCCTTCAAGGTGATATGGTAACTATCTTCTGCTGATTTTCAACAGCCTTGCTAGTCTTGCACTTTTACTCAAGATTTCAGTCTGTGCAAATGCAGGCTCAAGATTGTTTTGAATTTTTAATTTTTCTTCAAATCATCTCACGCAAACGATGATTTTACTGCGCATGAAAATATTAAAGAAATGTGAGATCAATACGCATATCAGATATAGCTCTTCACACAATTTTTCAACTTTTCTTGGTCCGTTTCGGGAAATATTACTTGACATTCAAATACAACAACTGTTGTCATTGGCCCAAGCATATAATGATTTCAAATTCATGAAGTGATCTTTTGCCCTGTATCGATACCATTTCATCCTTGCTATTATTGATGCACTGAGCAGAGTTACGGACAAGTCTTCCTTTGGATTGGAAATGCGCTCAGATCATTTTCCAACTATTTTGTTGAATGATAAGACTTGGTATATTGAATTACGTTCCAATTATTCGTCACATTTAGGCCATATATTGATGTATTTCAACCACTCTAACCTGAAATGCTGGTTTCAAAATTTCCAATGCGGCTTCAGATTTATCATGGTGAGAAATCATCATTGCTCTATGCTCGCAGGCCTCTTTCGGGCGCAGACAAGTTATGTCGCGAATGAAAGCGCTTAGAATGGGCGTACGTGCACCGGACAATAATGCACTATTAATGAATTTCCCATGAAACTGAATTGGTCCAAAGATACAACACACATCATCGACATTTTTCTGTGTGGTTTGCAGATTGACAAGAAATTTGATCGGATGTTTGAAGGCAAAGGTGATTCTTTCATCGCTGAATTTCCTCCATTCTATGAAAAGAGAATAATCTACTATACTCAATTCGAAAAGTCGTATTTGCTGAAAAAATATGCTCCTGAAAGAAAAAGTGAGCATCTTTAAGATCCTCTCATCTCAAAATTACTTGATTTTTTCTCCGAATCATATCATGTGTATTTTTTCAGATTCGTTAAAAGCTTTAATGATCTTAATTGGGTTAATACCTGTGCCCAACTCAGTTATCTGCTCCAAATTGAAGAAAACTTCTGCTAGTGATAAGAATGGAAACTCAAGTAAAGAGAAGAAATGTAAATATGAAGAAGGAAAATTGAAAGATACACCATCAGTCGACCCTCAAAATTACCTCATCCAAATTTCCAGAGTGAGTACGAGTTTTTGATATCTCATTCATCGATCACCATTCAAACCATGTACTTCCAACTTCAGTTATGCTTTCATTTTAGGATGGAACTGATCCAAAATCGTATGTGGAAAATGCGAGGATGCAAGCATCTTCTAGTGTCCAACCTTATATTCTAGGGTTGGGAGCTGAAACGCATCGCCATCACTTCGTTATCGCAGATAGTGCCATCTTCAGTCGCCGCGATACTACTGATGTTGTTTCAGCATTTGATTTGTTATTCAAAGTCTATCACGTTTTCAATTTAGATTACCCCGTGCAGATTCAATATTTCTATCAATTCATCGAGTCATTCATCTACAAATGTAGAGAGTATAATGTAGCTCCCATCACATCTTTACACGTCAATTCGAGCAGTATGAAAAATGTGCCATCAATCGAAGATGTACCTCCAGTCGAAAATGGTTATGATCTCGATTCGTCTGCTGGTTCAAAATGAACTGATAATGTGAAGTGTTCAAGCAGTAAACTGCTCGTAAAGAGCTGGAATTCGATTATTCAATAATCGTTAAAGTTGACTCAAAAGTGAGACTCATGATATCTCAGATGTAAGCACCTCTACAAAGGAAATTCTGAAGATCATATTCCAGAATACTCTCCATTCAACTTCTGATTCGTTTCCTCATATCTGAGTCATTGTTGCGTAATCATAATCTAGAGTAACTGTTCTTGATTGTCATTTATCTCTGAGCTTAGTAGAATAGAGTATGGATATGGTTTCATCGAAATGTATCTTAAGATATATTTTAAATCAATGACCTGAGCTTTCAATCTCGAAATAATTGCTTTAATACCTGTAAGGTACGTTGTTTTAGTAAATGTGTTCAGAAATTTACTTGAGTGAGCGTCATTCACGTAGATGCGTTGTAACATCCACCCCCGAAAATCTAATAATCTACTAATCAAATAACTACATCTGCCCCAGTTTTTGGCAGGTGCCAAACTGTGACGTTTGCATTGTCTCAGTTTGGAATTGTACCTAACAACAATGATTCAAAATTGTATGCGACCACAATTTCAAATTGTACCTGACTACAATTTCAAATTGTGCCTGGCTACAATTTGAAATTGTAGCCCGAAAACTACGATTTCAAATTGTAGTATACTACAATAAAATTGTGCCCGAGTTTTCACAAGTTGAATTTGTAGTATACTACAATTCCATTTGTAGAATTCTACAATTTGAGATTTGGAGTGTAGTTAATGATGAAAATTACTGCTAGTTACATAACATATTGCTTCGCGGACTGGTATTACATATTTTTGTTTTAGCATCCAATGAAAATACCATCTGCTCTACCATTGAGTGCGCTCATACAGCTGCTCCGGGTAGCTTGAAGTTTGATCGGAAAAACAGCTGTGACCTCAATCCTCGAGATTGATAGTCCTTTGTTAGGAAAATCTGTCTCTGAGAATTCATGAATAAGTAGCGGCGGAAATATGCATCCGAAGGGAGCAGAGCAGCTGGGTCTTTTCAGAAGAAAGGGGAGAATCTTCTGGCGTATCGAAAAAACATGGGGGGGGGGGGGATCGCGTTTGAAGCTCCAGTGGCCTGCATTTGTGTAAGCATCATTGGGAGTTCGATGCCCGATGCATTTCCATATAGGCGTCAGGAGTAAAAATAGGCGCGGTTGTCGGTTCTGGGAGAGGTATACAAGGAGTCATTCATCAAGGAAAACGGCAGATGTGGAGGGACGGTGGATTGAGGGCTAGATCTTTGTCAGACGGTAACGGCAGATGTGCAACAGCGGCGGATCGAGAGTTGGATCTATGTGGGGCAGAGCATCGGAAAATGCGAGGGGGCTCTTCCCTTCTCTCCAGCCCACGCTCGAGGTCTCGGCGTTGCCGGTCCGTGCTCGTTGTACCTCGCGGCGCTGTTGTCAGACGTACCGCAGCGGATCGAGAGCTGGTCGGAAAATTCAACAGAGGAGATTACGTGTGAAGACTCTTCTCTTCAGAAGTCATTCTCACTATCCTCCTCATTGACATTGAAGAGATTCCACTCGAGTATGGTCATTCTTTATCAATTTGAACAGTTTAAGCAATTGATCACATCGGATTTGACTTATGTCTTGATTCAATAAGTAAGATTCCTTTAGAAAGTGTGTGAGCTCTGGTTCAGTTATCACTTCTCCGATTCAAACTCCTAAGTTAAGTTATAGAGAAGCAAATGTCTTCATGAGCTTACAAACTGAGAAGTTTCAAATCGACTGTTGTCATGCTCAGAGTCTCATGCTCATTTTCATCGGGATCGATAAAATTTGCATCTCTCCTCAGGAATGCAATCAATAATTTGTTTATGCACAGGATCCAGATTTCATGGATTGTGATCTCGAGCAATGATTTATAGTGTTATTCTTGTTTAATCCATCTCCAACAAGAACTCATAAGATTCTCTCGAATCGATTGGATCCCAGTTCCCATTGTGATTAAAATTTGCATTGGGAACAGATTTGAATGGATCATTCCCCCAGCCTTGCTGGGAATAATTCCGTGAGATCCCAGTAGGACCTCCGTGGGACGCCCATGGGACCACGATGGGACCTCCATGGGGACTCGTGATACGGGGCTCTAGGTACAGAGGGACGTCATGGGACGTCGTGGGACCTCGAGGGAAGCCCATGTGATCCGTGAGGTACCCATGGGGAGCTCTTGGGACCTCATGGGACCACGTGGTACCTCCATGGGACCTTGTGATATGGGGCTCTTGGTACCAAGAGACCTCGTGGGACGTCGTGGGACCTCATGGGACGTCGTGGGAAGGCTCTTGGTACCAAGAGGCCGCGGGGGACGCCGGGGGACCTCATGGGACGGCGTGGGAAGCGACGTCCGCTGAGGTCCCACGACACCCCACGAGGTCCTCTGGTACCTAGAGCCCCGTATCACAAGGTTCCATGGGGGTCCCATGGAGATCCCATGGGCGTCCCACGGGTCTCATGGGCTTCCCATGAGGTCCCATGAGGTCCCACTACGTCCTATGAGGTCCCTTCGTACTTAGAGCTCCGTATCACGAGGTCCCATGGAGGTCCCACAGTGGTCCCAATGGGCGTCCCACGGAGGTCCCACTGGGATCCCAGTGGAATCCTACGGAACTATTTTCAGCAGGAAGTGGAATAGTTATCATAAACTAGAAGCCTAAGTGTCATGTGCTGATCTTCTTTGTTCTTCCAGAGCAACTGAGTTGAATAATTCCTCCAAGTCAATCCGACTTTGCCCATGACACTCCTCTGAGTAGAGAAAAAAGTGATGGTCAATCGAGTTCCATTTCATGTTACTGCGGTGAAGGTCCTCACTACGTTGAACGAGATATCCGCAGTCTTGCTGATCAGTGGGAGAATGATCTCAAAGATCTGCGTGGTGGAGACAACTTCAAGAAGCTTCGTGTTGTCAATGATGCAGCAGAGCGGGCGGTGAAACTCACTCAGGACTATATAAATGTCTTGACGAAAGACAGAGCTCAGGAACGATATTGACTGCAAGTAATTAAAGGGCATAGAAGAGAGGTCCCCGATGTGAGAGTTCAGACTTTGAGGAAAAAATTTGGATCTGGATAAATGGTTGACACAATGATGCAAACCTTAACACTGAATGGAAAACTTCATGTATTTCACAGTGAGAGCACTCTCAAGTATAGAGTCTCTAGAGTCACTTACTATATCTTTATTTCCCAAGCCTCACTTTGTATCATCATCTCGAAGCGTATCTTGGGGATATACCCCGGACTCCAGGAAATAAGGACGACCCCAATCCATCTATGTTAAGAGCTTTCACAGTTGAGATCGGGTCCAAAGCCGAAAAACGTGAGGACAATTGAGATGACTAACGTAACGCAGATCCACGGCAAGTCTCAAAGTTTCCACCATACTTGGGTGGTTTCGATCGCTTGTACGTCTTCTTTGGCTCGGGGATCAATTCTCGGGAGGAGAAATGAACTTCTCTGTGAGAAACTCGCCAATGTACAATGTCAATCTTCTGAGTTCTTCCGCAAGGAGGCGTCGTTCTCGAATTACTCAGGAGAGATATGAAAATTCTCACTCACAGAGGATTAAAAATTGATGATGGAAACTGTCTGTATCACTTTTGGGGTTTACAAGATCACTGTTTTGCATTGCAAATACTGTCAATTCGATACTAGAGTGGACCTCCTTCAGAATGAGCCCAGGCAGAGTGATTTGGATCCAGTGGGAGCAATGAGACAACCCCAAGAAACACTACTGATGCGTTGAATGCCCGGATTCCGTCCCTAGAGAATATTCCAATAATTCGGCGGCTATATCTCGGCTCTGAATGGATCAAATCGGCTCCACGAGATGTTATTCTGTGGGAAACTTGATGAACTATCAATTGTTCCGAGTTTCGGATCTGAAAACGACGCGCATGCGAGATAACGATAGTTTTTTGACGCTAATTATACGTTAAGAAGTCAAAAATCGAGGGCTTTGGTTAAAAATTCGGTTTCTACATCTTTTGACCGCATATAGCGTGGAACTAGCCATGGGATCGGGTTCTGCGTACAAAAATACATCGATTATGGTTTATTGGGAATTTTTTGGCCGATGATGAACCCAGGAAAAATAGCTGACCGTTTTATGAGGAAAATCTCATGTTATGCCAATGGGAAACTTCATGGCTCTACAGGCACGATTGAATATTCTTTTAAGAATTCCAAAAACTATTTTTTGTTCATTCCTATCCATGAAAAAAATCCCCAGTCGTGGAAGAAGTCGATTGAGAAATATTGGTATTTAAAGGACATCCTAGTGTATATGAGGACTGATTAGGTAAGTTCTTTCGGCAATAAGGTGGATTTCTATTGAGAGTCGATTGAGGGCCGACCCTAGCGAGCTTTTTTTGGGAGAGTAGATCTGGTATGAGCGTATGATAGATACATCACAATGAATTAATCGTGCAAACTCGTCTCCCGATTTTGATCATTGGCATATGAAGTGAGAATGCTGCCTCAACGAAGCCCTCTGTTTAACTGCAGCAACAGTAACGAGGGAAGAAAATGAGAGGAGAATGCAATAACTTGATGATTGTGGAACCTAGCACTCACATGTTTTCCGTAAAAGTGAGAGTCACCAAAGAATGATCTCTTATTCCCAGTAAAGCTGAACATGGGTAATGGCACCGGTATCGGGACGTTGATACCAATCTGACCTGCTTCAATCTGATCAGTGAACGTCCTCGCACTAGCTCCATTTGTCGTGAAGATGGATGCCCCATTCCCATACGGATTATCGTTGATCAAGTCAATCGCTCTCTCCAAGGAATCAACTTTCATGCAGAGAAGCACAGGCCCGAATATCTCCTCCCTGTAGCATCTCATATGAGTCTGGAAAGAGAATGATAGGCATGTTAACTTGTAAATCCTCTTGATTCCAGGATACATCGAAGATTTTGACACAGTCGCAGTGTTATACGGCACTGAGTCATGCAATTTGCTCCACTGGAAATGATTCATGGGATCCCATAGGAACTCATAGGACCCCGTTCAAACTTGGCCTGGGAGATCGTGGGAAGCGAGTCCGGGATATCTCTTTCTGTAGTATTTCGAGCTTCGTCGACCTAGTCTTGCAGAATTTTTCCGTGATAGGGGAGAAACGGGGACTCCCATCATGCATGAGAATGGATCAAGGTTGGATCCTCGCTGAATCTCTTTTCACCATAGATCTGACTCGGGTATGACCTTGATCGAGCGCCTCCTCCACCTGGGACAGTCTCGATTGGAAACATTGTCAGATATCCCCTCGTTGCTCAAGAATTACTCACAGTGGGCTTCCTTGGTAGTGCAAAATATCCTGAGAACAGAACCAGACACGGTGGGCCTGAACCAACTCCAAATACGACTTTGAGGCACCTCCAAAATTCCAATGGGATCTTGAAGTTCATGATGAATTGAATTTATATGAAAATTTTCACCGTAACTTCTCGACCCGTTTTTGAAAGAAGTGGTTTTTTGTACTTCCGAGCGGAAATTCATTTTTCGAGCGCTTTTTGAGCCCTTGGGGTGACCTACTAACTCCTCATATTCCATCAGCGAAAACCACAAAAGCGATTAGAGCAATGCTGAGTTGAGTAACGGCGCGCGGCGTGCGGCGAGTCGCAATGTAAACAGATCAAATATAGTATATTTTTCTTAGAATTGATAGTGGACTAACTCATTCTACAGTGTAACCTGTTAAGTTGGGCACTCCATAGGTTGGGCACCTGCCTGACTTGGGCGATTTCTCCGAGAACCGAAAAAATTACATTGGTTTAGACGCGATTTTTCCTCCGTAAGTTGGGCACCTTCGTAAGTTGGGCACCTGACTTAGTTGGGCACTTTTTCTCATCTAGGATGGTTCATTCCAAGCCAAATCCACCTCTGTATCTTGGGCAGCTCTACAAAAGACGTTCAAAATGTGAATCATGTTCGCGGCGAACGGAAGAGATTGTCATATCCGTAACGATGCTCGATGCTGTGAGTTGGGTGCATGATGCTTGGATGGATGTTTCTCAAGAAACTGTTGAGATGTGTTTCAAACGTGCTGGTT
>JAPYYZ010007025.1:0-11798 GCA_030522705.1 Eretmocerus eremicus | reverse complement strand
AAATCGCAAAATCCCTACCGAGTTCGCATTCAAATCACCCTCGAAAGTCCGTTTGCGGTGGCCAGTTCCTGCAGCATCGACGAGCCGTGTCAACTTCCGCGGATTACCCTCGGTATACAAAAACTCTACGCATCCAAACGCCCCCTGAAAAAATGCGCCCCTGTCGATATCCGTCACCCCGTCGAAGCTAATATGCATTCGCGAGTCTCAGCTATGGTCGGAATAGCGCGCAGTCAGTACACGGTCGAGCCGATTCTGAAATCGGAGCTGTTCCACAGTCCGGATCGAGTCATACGTATACAACGAAAAGGACGCCTAGATCGAGAAAGCGAGAAATATGGGTGGGGGATAGTAACAAGGCGCGTAATAGCCCCCGGTGACGAGAGCTCGGCCCGCACCAGGCAGAAAAAACTCGCGATCGCAATAGTGACGCGCCCGAATTACAATGACAATAATGAAATCCGAGACGCCCGCGGGCATGAATCGAGAGCTCGCGTGCGACAGGGTCCAAGTACAGCCACTTCGCACCTCGTGGATAGCCCTAATACGGGGCCCGATTCGCCCGTGTGTGCATCTAACAGGGGAGTTTGCGTCATTTTTTCTCCATTCGCTCGGATGGCTTATTATGTCTCTACACCTTTGTAATTGTTGACGTACTCGTCGTTGAACTTCACACCGGTCGAGAGCGATGCGGGATTACGGGACACGTCTTTGATTCTCGTGTTTTGCGCGCGAATCTCTCGACGCGACCCCTCTTAGCCCGTCTGTCTCGCTGTTCAGCGTTTGCGGGTGATTATGCGATGGCTGTGGCCACCGATTTTGGGGGATAATTTCGCTACGAGTTAGTTCGCCCATTACATGTCACAATTGATCGAATCCTATTGTTGATCATTACGAGATAGCATCTTATCTCGATGGACTCTTGACTTTTTGTAAAGAAATAGTGCAGCGAAGAAACGAACTTTGGCTGAATCAAGAGAAAACACTCTATCCATCATAGACATGATTTCTACGATCGATCTTCAATTACAGGACTTTGATTCAACCCGCTCAAAGTCTAATTATGTTCTGTCACGAAAAATGTCAAGTTTTTCATTCCCACGTACTTTGGGGTTGGAAAAACAACAATAAAAGACAAAATTGAAGAAAAAAATAATTTTTGCGTTATTTTTCTTCTTTTTGAAACTGGAGACATGAAGATGAAATTCTTACGAGATCTTTTTCCAGAGACATGCAAGTATCTATGGAAATTATTTTAGATTTATTGAGCCGATTTATTTCCAGCTATCCCGAGGATATCGCAAAATTTAAAGTTTTCTATGAAGCCTATAGACGACATCTTAAGTGAGCGGGGTGATATCAGATTGGCAGATATTCGTATAAATATTATTTCCAAAGATGAACACATGAGAGAGTTCCCAATTTGACAATAAACAGGAATTCTAATTGGGATCTGTGATTACAAACTAATCACAGATTCATTTTCCCAAATCTCTTTCCCCACAAAATTTCAGAAAAATCTCCAACTTGAATTCTCCAATCACTTCCTTCTCTCGTACATCACTATTTGGTATTGTTGAATAAGTTTGAACGCGACATAGCTGGAGCAACCAAGACTTATACATCTATCCGCATCCAGAATTGGGGTGAAAAGTAGAATCTCGTATCACCAGCTATCCGAGGAACGCGTTTGATACGGCTTATCGAGCTGTGCAGGAGTAGAAAAAAGTAGAAATCGAGCGGTGAGATTTCGCGCTGCCGGTCGCGAGCGATATGGGTGGAGACCAGCTCTCCACGTGGGGCGCAGCGCAATCCGAGCTCATAACGCGTCAGACCCATGCCGAGTTCAACGTGTACTTAATTCACTTGGCAGCCTCTGGAAGCCGGTCACCCGTGGTCCATTGTCAGCTAATAAGCAGGTAATACCGGCCAACTCTTTTTCCAGAGGCTGCTTTTCGCCGCGAAACGGCGTCATTTCAAAAACGGGGGCCCGGAGAACGATGCGGCGCGTAATGTGTACGTGAGGAAGGGGATACTCACTCTTCAGCAGTGGCAGGTCGTTCATGAAGCCCCCGTCGTCCACGTTTGTGTTCTGCAACAACGAATTTTGTGATTGGGTTACGACTTTTGTGCAGTAGGGTGTATAGGTCGCTGGTGCTCTCGACGTGTGGGTATATGGAGCACGCGCTGCGTTTGAATGACTGAGATTATGAGACGTGTGCAGAGAGGCGAGAATGGAAGAATGATTCGGGAGTATCATGGGGCATCGAGAGTCGCCGCTGTGCCATTTTGAAACTTGATTTCATGTTATTTGCTTGCCCCAACGGGCTCTTTGTGACTTGTATTACAGTTCAGCGAGGGCTTCTCTTGGCAGATCTTTTTCTAATAGAGCGTCAATGAGCAAAATGATGTGATAGAAGTTCATGTATTTTGCTTCGAATGAATTCTTATGGCAATGAAGTTTTGATCCTACTTTGATTTGTTATAGTTTCATCGGGCTCCAGGTTTTCAGACAGTATCAATATTCATGTTACTTTTACAACATTGTCTTACCAGACAACTTGAGTGTTCTTTAAAGCGAGTCAATATGAATTCTATCACGACTTATTCCATGAATGATGACAGTTTGAGTGAAATTTCCCCTGAACGTTTTAAATCATCTCAAGTATTGAATTGGAGGATGTACTCAACTGAATTGATCTTGGTAATCGGTGTCAGTGTTGTACTCACTGGATTGATTTTGGAGGAATCACAGTAAAGTCCGTAGGAAAGAGAGTAAAAACAACATCGATTCATCTGTTTTCAATCATTTTACAATCCCTCAAAAAATGAGAATACTGTGAGCTAAAGACTGGATAATGCTCCTCATAGGGTATAAAGATGGCTGAATCAAAGCTCGCAGTTGCTTTGTACCTATATCAGGCTAGAAATCAAGTCAAGGTATTACAAGTGGACTAGGAACGAAGTCTATGTTGGAACGTTTTCGAGTCAACAGAATTGGAATTTAACTATCAAATTCTGATATTTCAATTACCGATTAAAGACACGAACAACATGTCTTTATCGCCAGTGTGAGAATCGACAAACGTAAGAGAGGGCTGAGAGTGTTGAGAATGGTCACGAGAGTCTCGAGGTGTTGTCGATTACGTACATCGTCGCTCACCTGGGTATCGTCGACGAGGCTCGTGTGTAAGACCAGGTCGGTCTGGTCGAGGCCGGGCGGTGGCAGAAGCGCGTCGGGACGTCTGACAGCTCCGTAATCGACGCCACCCCGGCCACCACTGCCTCCTCCGCCTCCGCCACCGCCCCCGCCGCCCCCGCTATTCCGGCTGCTGTCGTAAGGAAACGACGCGTGCATATTTGTCTGAAAAACAAAAGAGAAAATTGAGCTCTTTCGTCTGTTGCAGGAAATTTTTGAGGGATCGGTCGATCGCTCTTGATGGATGATTATTTTATTGAAAAATATTAAATATAATATATCGACCAGACATGATCTCAAGAGCCCACATTAACTCTTTAGACTGGGGATCCCTGAAAATTCTCAACAGAGCGCAGTTTCCACAAATGAATTCCAGAGGGTCGTCAAGAAGGTGCGATAGATACTTCATTCGCATACAATGAACTCTGATCTAATTACCCAAATGTAATGTCAATGCTTCTATCACGTGGTCCCTTTTTTCAATGACAAGGTATGTCATCATTTGTATCCCCGTTTCAATTATTACAAAATCAAGTAATAGAAATGTGATTCATCTGTGCTGGTATGATGTAGAGTAACGTGCGTCAGTTCTTTAGGGATAATACACGGCGTTATTAGACGTTCTTGCATCCACAGTACGTACGTGAAACATACTTGGTCCAATTCTACAGTACGATAACTTGAAAATTATTCGGCAAAAAACTTGTCACGATGATTCACGAAGCCTTCAACCAGGCAGCTCGGTATGTATCTCATCAAAGATAATCGTGTCTGCCATCATCGGTATTGTCAACTTCTTCGTTGCGCATTCTCCGCATACGTAACGAAACGGAGAAAGAAAGAGAGAGACAGATATCGCGAAATTTTCGTATGCCATCCTTCTCGCTGGCTGAGAGAAAATACGAGCCGTCGATATATGCCTCGGACGTAAAAAGTGCAAAAATGTGGCACGGACTGGAATCGCCGCCGCATCGAGCGCGTCAACATGAAAACTCGCATCTCCGACCGAGTTTAGTATATACTCCGAAGCGCATGAAAGCTTCGAGCGCCGGGCAACTTCGACTGCATGCTAATCTCGTGTTTGCCGCACGCGACGGCGAATTTCTTGCGTCGAGTCTGCGTGCACAAGCTCAAGAATGGGACGTCTCAGAGTGCGCCCAGCCGTCGCGCACTTACTATAAGACTGTGTACTTTACTGCGCTCTAGCATCTCCTTTCCGCATATTTTGATAAGAATTCTGTCTTTGCTGCGTTTACGATGGCCGACGATAGATCGCATGGTCGCTGAAAAAAATTCAATTATTACCGATATTTGACAGTCTCCAAGATTTGAGGCACTAGTCTGACAATGAATTCACCAATGTCACGCTCTAATGGATGTTGATACAGAACGATGAATTTAGGTGCAGGTAAATTCGCGAAATCTATTCGCGCGGTTTACCACTTACATTTCGTCGAGACTTGCTACCCGATTGACTGAATATTATCGATTGCAATGGAGAGGCATTAAGTGTATCTGAGAGTACTCTACTATCTTAAGTGAGCTGCTGATTATATCATCTCAATTTCCACATACACCAGATATACGTGGCTCGAATGCACATAGACGCATTATTCCGATAGATTAATCTGCTGCATGGATTTTACTCGGTTGCTCGATTGCCATTGCCATAAAATAATTGACAAGATTGAATTGAAGAATCATTCATCGAGATCTTAATGCATGCGAGAGTGCACTCATCGGATAAGACACGAGTGGAATACTTCTATGGAGAACATAGAAAAAATACGCATATCAATTTTCAAGCTCAAGCGATTCGGAGATTTCATCAAATGGTTTCTGAATGACATTATTGTCTACCGCACAATAGATCCAATAGCTTTGAATCGGATTTTGTTTGGCGATACTCAATCGTACAAAGTTGAGTATGTGAGAAATTGTAGAGAGCTGGCGACGTCCTTATAAAAGATCGAGTTCAATCTCCTTGCTTTTTATAATTATAAAATTATGTATCACATTGCATATGCAAATGGTAATCAACTTGTACGGATTAATGATGCTCATCGGCTCAAACCTCGAAACTGAGAGCAGTCGCACTCTGCTAATGATGATTTCACCGAGCCATCAGTCCACTTTTTATACTTGTTCTCGGTTTCATCTCGTGACTTCTATTTATTGCTCGCTTTGGCCATCACGAATGCGTGTATACTGACCGTCGAGAATATTACGTGGAACAAAAAGAGAGCAAATAAGGACGATCAAAACATTGTACTATACATATATACGAGAAGTGGTGCACATGTATCATTCTACATCTCAGAACGGAAAGAAGCAAATACTTTATGATGGCCGCAAAATGATGAAGCTACTTGTATTCCAATGTGTATCTTCAAAACAAATTAACACAGTTCTCGGCCCAAATCTTTTCTGTACAGAGCTCATGTCGAGACGATTGAGAACGTGATTGTTTTGTTTCAAAGGTAGGAGATTTATATTTTAGAAGATGAATAATCTTTTTTAGACAAAATGACCGCAAAGGTGTTGGAAAATATGGTTTTCTTTTCTAAGATGAACAAATTACGGCTGTAGACATGAATATCTCTTGAAACTTCATCTTCAGAGGATGCATTTGTCTTCCGTAAACGTGAGGTCTTTGAAGATATTTCATGTCTTATGAGGGAATGCAAGTTTCATTGAAGTGAAATCAGAAACCACTAGGATTTGAATATAACTGCGCGTAATTTCTCATAGTGATTTTGTGATATTAGTAGATACGCCATGCACATAAGGAAATGATTACATCGTCCGTGTTCAAGTCGTGAAGAGTACCCTGTTTCGCAAAGAAGTTGGAGGCCTGAAGTCAGATTCGCGATGAATAATCACTTCGTGTTTTGCAACACATTGGCGTTGTTTAACCCCTTGCGGTCACACCTCCGATTTACAACGTTGAGGTCACACGGGGCATATTCGCGTAGCTGATTTCAACCAATTCAGAGTCACTGAAAAGGATAATTTTTTCATGAAGGAAGACGTAATTGTGCATAAGTACGATGGTACACAATTCGAGTTGATATTTAGGAAAATTTGTGAATTGAGAAGCCCACGACTATATAAATTCTTATAGTACGAGTAAGGCTATGGCGATTGAAGGCCAGTCTCACGAGCACGTGCATCATTGGTGCATGTATGAATTGGAATAAAGCGAGAATCTTTACACAATTAGCAACCATTAGTCACAAGGATACACCGGATAATGATATCTTAGCCGGCTCAAGCTTTCAAAAGGATTCCAAAGGACTCTATCGCTTCTCCCACAGAAATCTCTACACCTGAGCCGCTCCGATTTCCAAATACCCCCAACAATGAAATACCCTGGAGACGTTTGCTCAGACATTACGTACTACAGCCTATACACACTATAGAAGCTCTTTGCTCGCGGCAGCGCGCGCAATTCAAACGGCGACGAGATATATCCCATTCAAGCGTTGCGCGCGTAATCGAAGCCGCTCTCGTTGCGCCAAAGAACAATAAACGGCTGCCGGCTACTCGCGCACAAAGAGCCCATTAAAGGTGTCGCATCGACTTCTCGCGCATCGCGTGTGAAACTCGGCTAAAAGTGCCGCGAGGTTTACTTGTGTCGCTGCAGCGTTTGCCGAGAGGTGCAAAACGGGGCTGAACTGGTCGCCGAGAAAGAGAGAGAGAGAGACTGGATCGACTGGCCCAAGGACGGGACGAGCTTGCACCTGACGACACGCTCTCGCGTTCAAATTGAATCGTTAATTAGCGATGCTCCGCCGCGCGCGACCGATCTGTCGACGCGAAGAGTAATTGATGGCTAAAATTAATCTTGGCTGCCCGATGAACGCGGTACCGAGATGTTCAGCCTCGGAGCGCTGTAATGTGACGATTTTTTTTTAATAGTTCGTGGCAAGGGGGCTTTTTAGGGCTGGTAGGATAGATCGGCTGACGATTTTTGAGGATTTTCAAGCTATCGGTTATTCTCGTTGAGATCTCGTTGTGATGCATTGAGAATGAGACATTTGAGATACGAATCTGATATTTCATTTGAATGAAATGAGGGCGGAATGGTCTTGGGTCACTTGTCAATACTCACAATCAGTGCCGTACTTCCATCAACTGCTGTCATCTCCGAGGTCATCTCAGTAAAAAGTGCGTGGAATGGCTCACTTAGATGCCCCAGAACAAATTGTCATGGTTTGTATGTTGATTTGTCGAAAAAACGTCCCATTATTGACATAAATACCAAGACAAGTGCAGGAATTTTTAATTCGTCTACGAGCTCGTACATAATCATTTGAATTGTTGAGACGCCTTGATAAATCCTAAGTATAGTGTCTGGTCAATTGTCATCAACTTCAGAATATGAGGATACCGTTCGAATGTTAGTTGTGATACAGTATCCGGGGCGTAAAGTTTCTCGTCATTACGTAGTGGAATGCGTGCAAAAGCAATAAAACTTCAATTCAATCTTCATTTGGTGGACTGCTCAACAGATCGCTGATATTTCTCTACATTTCTCGTGTCATGTTTGCAATCACGCTGTTCAATATACTTCAAATTCCTTTATCATGTGTGCCAACTTCAAGGATGAATTGATTGGTCAATCGCAAAATTCCTTCGATCTTGATCTCCGAAGAGAAAGTTATCAAAATATAATGAAAATACTCTTCGAGCCGAATGTGATTTGAATTCAACGTATGGTGCGTATGGTTTTCAAGAAATTTACATTAGGTTCACGCGCATGTTGATTGAAGATGCCTTATTGATTCATTTACTATTCTGCCTCATGTCTTGAGGGTTCAAAAAGATATTATGCTTTCTGGACAAAGTAGTACTTGTTCTATTGATCCCATTAGATATTTTTTTGGATTAAACCATCAGTATCTGACGTGAACACTAAGACTTTGAGTAATATGGATCTGTTTCAGAATTCGCATAGCGCTCATAATTTTCCAACGACACGGGACAATTGCTGGGATACAATCCTTATCCCTTATTGGATGAAAATGCTTTTCATGGGTGAATTCTTAAACATTCAGAATTAGTTTTACTCCGACTTGGACTTGGACTCTGAGGTATTTTGTTTTGTTCACAGCTGGTTATAATTCAATGAGAATAGCTTGTGGAAGATGTTGGGTATCAAATTGAACAGTAATATTTCTCAACAATGCTATTGGCTAGAGCAACAATCTAAGCAACGTTAAAGAATTTTTTTTGAAGCCACAAGAAAATCCAATCAATTTTGATACATCTCAGTCATGTCCCAACTAGTTGTAAATTATATGTCTGTGGTGGCAGAATTCAAACTCTAGGAATGAATCGTTGAGATCTAGCGAAAAGTTTTCATCAGAAATGAATTGTAAAAATCGGCAGCGCTAACCGATACTGCTTTCCTGAGGCAGCGCAAAGTAGCGAAACTAGTCCGGTATATCTGCAGACATGAAATCCAATTAAAAACGTCGGCTCAGTGGCATATCCTAGAATCGAAAGGACACAAAGAAGCTGCGCGTCGTGTGGAGCGCAAGTCGGAGGTGGAAGGAAAGAAATGACACGGGCTTTAATTAATGATCCACTAGGCCGATCTCCTAGTAAATCGCTTTGATAAACCGATGTCACAAATGCAGGAGCAAGTGCTCGCGATTCTAATAAAATGAAACGGATCGCCTTTCTCTCGTTAAGAGAATGAAAACGTGCATTTTTGCCTCGTGTTGCACTAATGCGTATTACGTTGCAACGTGCCAACTGCGGCCGTTGCGGCAAGGACAACGGGATGTTTGGAATATGGATGAATGCGTTACAGTTTTGTCAGCTACAAAAAGGGAAAAGCTCCTAACCCTCTTTCGCTTGAATGACGAGATTGCTCTTCATACATAATCGAAACTCGAAGCATTCGTTGCATCGGAATGAGAGATACGAGTAGTGAAAGGTGTTGAAAATTCGTAGCTTGAAATCAAATTTTACGGAACGAGTGGTAGTTGAATGTAACTACTGGTCGATTGATGAATTAGATGTTTGCAAACTGCACATACTGATTATGCGTACTCTTATTCTTCCCTGTGCGTATTGGTTTACACAATTTTTGAAGTCGTTGATATTCGGTTTATCTGATCTGGCTTACTATTTGATCAACATTTGGTCAAATTCTGTAGATAACATTTCTTTACAATCACATTTCACTACTGGGGGATGTAAGGTATTCATGGCTAACTAAATAGTCAAAAATTATTCAATAATTGGTAAAAGTTAGCGTTACGGGCCCTCTGTCTTGCGATGGCAGGATACTTTCTCATTTTGGAAGGTATTTCCGACTCTCATATGACGTTCTGATGTCATGAACATGAAAATTCTGAAGGATGGCAATATGAGAAGTAACAATTTTTGATTATCTTTTTTTTATCGCAAGACAACCTCTGCTGTAGATCCATTCAGAAAACGATATGGTTTCTTCGTGTCATTGAAGTAATCTGAATTTTTTTGGTTTTTTATGATGCAACAGGAATCATCACAAAGAATTGAGAAGCAATCATGCCTGCATACTCGGGGAAAAAAGTCAGGGTAACTCTTTTGTAACAAAACAGATAGAATGCAGCCACTCGAGGAATCATTTGATCTATTACCGGACAACTTTCATTTTCAAGATAGCAAACGATAGTCTAATGCGACTCATGGCATAATACGTACAATCACTTTCTGTATTCATATTCTCAGCAAACTGAGGACCCACTCATTTGTGCATCACATCATCGAGCACATCGGGGCCGTTCCGCGAAGGATCGAGATAGATCGGATCGAACCGAGCACGCAGGACAATTTAACGCCTGGCTTATCGATCCAGCTCAATCTCGAGTGTGTCCATACATTGGGTGTACCCGATTGCACGCGAAGGGCCCGATGGGCCCGGCAGCAAATCGTGCGAAAGTCCGTCCGGGGGGAACCGTTACCACCTTTAGCTTTGCGAGCGTCTGGCCCATTGTGCGAGCGCGCGAAATGAGCACGTAATCCCGCCGGTTATTAATCAGGATCGCGGAGGCAGTTTCCGGAGCGCGGTCCAGAGTTGCCGCGATCCGCATCGATTCGTCGCTCGCGATCGTTTCGAATATATTTTGCGCGCTGTATAACGTGTACGCGCGACCGCTTGGGCAGCAGCGGACGCTCGAGGCTTTTAATCAGCTGCGCATTCCCGGCCGTTTTTGCCCGGCTTCGAGAAACGGCTCAATATTACGTTGTGCCGATCGGCTGGTTCTTTATTCGCCGAGATCGCGCTTTTTGCACCCCAGTTTCGGACACATCCGCGCTGATTGCTCCGTTATATATTTCACGTCATTAGCGTAATGGAATCACAATTTCACTCGAGCCAACGCCGCCGCGAGCCGCAGCAGTTGCTAATCTGCGGTTATCAATCATCTCAAATTGTCATTACGTGATGGAGCATTGAGTTAATCTCACACTGCTCGACCATAATTCCTTCTGCTATTAGCGGCTATCGAATATTGACAGTAGTACGACCATAATTCCTTCTGCTATTAGCGGCTATCGAATATTGACAGTAGTAATGAGCTCATTTACATTTGTACTATGATGCATTTCCTTTACACCGTTTATCCATCACACGCGTTCTCGCGAACACCGCCACGAGCTGCAACCAGCTGAGCTTGCAAGCTCTATTCGAGAAGCATTGTTCTCCATTTTTGGACCTGTTGATGTTCTCCAACTTTCCATCACAATACTCCCCATCCACGTAGGCAGGTCATTGCGCACGTAGTAGTTTTCAACTTTGCCATAACTCAATGGAATTTTCTCTTGCTGGTACTGCTAATTAAACCTTTCTCTGGAAAATTGATGCAATACTTCATCAAGTATCTCAATTTGACTATTGAGCGACTTGATTACTCTATTGGTATTCATCTGACGTCGTTTTTGAGGAAATTTCTAACTACTCATTGCTTATCTCTTTGAACTATGCAGCTTAAAAATATGAGCCATAAGACATAATCCATTAAAATTGTAACGAGTGGAATTGAGAATAGATTTGCGTCAGAGGAGCATTGAAACGAATGAGTATAGGGTCCGTTTCCTCGCAATTCGCAGATTCTTCTATTCTTCCGTGCCTCATTTTGAACCCGATGAGCATTGTAAAGCTCGATACACATTTTGATGAAAATGGATTGAACAGTGACAAATTTGATCATCGCTGAGCAAGAGCAGACCGAAGCCTGCCAAAACTTTGAAAATGGCGCGTGGAACTGACATTTTTGCCCTTCTTCTGTCAGCCCGCAGAAAGGTCAGCAAAGTATACAAATTGGGAATGAACGTTTCGATTTTTTTTTAGAAGCCAACTCCCCAAGGCAGGCCATCATACAAAATCCGCAAGTGTAAACGAAATGATCGAGGATCATGACTCTAATCTTAGGGAATATTTCCAAAAATGCTCAATTCAAAAAGCAACGCTACCGTTTTCGTATTCACCTACTCACTTCTCCGTCGGTCTCGATAATCTCACCGCACCGCTGCGTACACATCGCAAAATCGCGACAGCTGCGCGAGAGCCTCGCTCGAGATATCCCGTGTGACCGAGTGT
>JAPYYZ010007017.1:0-10946 GCA_030522705.1 Eretmocerus eremicus | reverse complement strand
CTGGTGCAGACGTCGCCACTGACCATTTCTACGCCGAAGATTTTCTGCTTCAACAGTAGCTTGGACTGCATTGGGAATACGAGCTCTTCGGAGAACTTCACGAGCTGCCTCAGCAGTAGCACCTTCCATTAATAAGGGTGGGCGATACCGGTTTAATATAGCCCCAGCTATACGATAGAACTCATTCAAATGAACTGCATGCATCATATTGATAGTGCCGGCGAAGAATTTGAACACTGATCTGAAGTGCCCGTTTCTACCTTCTACAACCCATCTTTGTCTCGTTATTTTCCGAGTCTCTTCAGCATCTTCAGTTGTGAGTTGATGTTGCCCTCGTTGCAGGGATACTGTCATTCTCACATCAATTCCTAGGTTCTGTAAAAAAGGGGCTGCATCTCGATAGCCACAATCTGCAAGAATGATATCTCCATTGCGGAGTCAATCCGGTAAGGAATCAACGTCTTGTTGGAATGGGTGAATCAAGGCCTGAGCATCGTTATTCCTACCATCTGAGAAGTAAGGGCCAAGTATATACAGTATACGGCCTTCAGGTGCAACAATGGTTGTGGGCTTCAGCAGATGTCTATGCTTGTGGAGACAAAATGACTGTCTGAGTACTTGAAAATTGCTGCTTTTTTGTAGGTATGCATGAGTAGCATCAGGAATCAAGATTGCAACTGGTTCCTCAGGCCGAGGATTATGAAGAATGTTAGAATACTCGGTGACATGTCTGGCGATATAATCATCCCTTGTGATTGATCCAAGGCCAATATTTTCTGTTGCAAATCGGAGAGCTAAAGATCGTCTCACGTAATCTACGACAGAGCTCACTGTTTGCCGAGAAGAGTAATTGTAGATAACTCTCAAAAATGAATCACTCAAACCATGTTTGAGCTCCGACAAGAAAGTGAGAAGGTTTTTCCGAGATACATGCCTCATCCTCCCATTCTGAATAACTAGATCAAAATATGTATATGAATCGTCAAACTGCTGCTTCGATTTTGGTGGAATGCATTCAAATTCTTCATCGTCTAAGTCATTCTCATCGAGACATTCGGCCTCACTGGCACGTTCTCTGAGACCTTCTAGTAAAGCAAGCATTTGATTACCCTGAATGTTGTATGGTCTATTAATGTAACGTAGGCCTACAAGGAGATTTTGCGTTAAGAGACCATTCCGATCGAAGTGATGAGCACATGCTCTCACACCTTCCCGAATAAAAATATTCTTCTGAACATGAACATTCACTGTACAAGCAACTGATAGTGCATGAACATCGTCAGCCGCATTGCAGATAACACACGATCTGCTACCTGCTTGTATCGCAATATTTAGTCGAAGTTGGTTGGGTCACGCTGTATCATCTCTATCTCTTCGGTTATGGATCGATCGCAATTCGAACATAATCTCGAACGAGGATTCATCAAGACTGCAGGAAAGTCTCGCGCTGTCCTTCCATCAATAGCTATCTGCCGTTTGTCTCCGTTGACATCCCCGTCGAAACGTCTTAATTGAGCATTATTGAATTGTCTATTACAAGCGAAACATCGCATCATTGGGGGTCTACCGGCCATGCTCTACGACTCCTACATAAACAGATCGATATCCTAATCATGGTATGAATTTGAATGATTTGACTCTACTAAGATGTTATTTTGATACTATCTCGACTTACTTTCAATTATCTGATTGACAAGAATATCTTAATACAGCAGTGTTGTCAAAAATTCTTAGTACTTTTCGACATCAGCATTACGGACGTAAATGATGAGAGATTTCTTGCTTAGGTTAACGGAATGGAATGACACGACCCTCAGGGAGTTATACTGCTCACTGATTCGTCACTTGTCAATGGAGTAAGTTTTCTCTATGTTTTTGTTTTCCATGATGGAATTCTCAAAACACAAGACTGCTCATTTTTTGAGACCAAAATATAGGTGGTTTTGAATCCGCAATCGTACGTGGGTCACAAAATTAGAGAATGAGACCGGGCGCGGGGGCGTAGCCTGATGAGTCGACTGAAAATCGCAATGAGAGGATAATGGAATCAATCGGCAAAATGATCTCCTTGTTATCACTGCTTTCTGGCTAATCTCGATCTATTATTTTGCATGAAACGCATCGATATTCTAGTATTGGGTCTCGAAATTTACTACCATCGTACGGCTTGTGACATTGAGAATGGTCTCGTTTGATGCAGAATTTAATGATTGTGTCAGACGGCCCTTTAATCTGCAGAGAATTCGTGTCCTCGCTGAGTTCCTCGAGCAAAATGTGAATATCCGAGTTAGCGCCGGAACAGTTTTCCACGTCAAATAAAGCCTCTTGAACGAGTGGAAATACTCTCATTACATTGGTAACAGAAGCAAATTGTTGGAGGGGTTACTTTATTCAATATCAATACAAATGGGATTTCCCCCAAGCTCGACAGTGTGGGATCGGACTGAGATAGTACCTTACCGCTCAGCAGATGAAATACGTAGCAATCGAACATCTCCGACAAAAGTTCACGTACCTTTGTTGTATCTAAGGAATGCGTTATTCACTCCATCCACGGAATCAAAATTTTATACGATGGAAACTACAGTGTGACACGAAGGAGCTCGATGCTCTCTCTGCAGACGGTTTCGGGCGAGCGTGGTGGTGGCGCAGATGCGACGCGTTTCGGGCGGCATCGGGGCGCATTTTCGGGGCTCCGCAACTCAAGGGCAACTGCCAGCTCGCTTCAGCAGCCTCACCACCAGTACAAGCTGATGTAGCGTCAGTCGTAGGCGAGATTTTAAGGCGAGAGCAGTGTGCCCGTGTGTTAGCTAGTGCCCCACGTGCGAGCCTACGTGACCTACACAGACAATTTCAATCGCAGAGAATTGAAGGAGTAAGGACCTCTTCTAGAGTTGAAATCGGTACGTGAGCTGGAGACGAGTTTTCACCCATCATAGACGTTCTATTGAGCATGTTTCCCGAGTGAAATTAACACCGCCGGTATGTGTCTATATCGGTCTCTCAGAGTATTCATTTCGCTCACACTATATCTTGCGCCCACAGACGAGCCTACAGAACTGTTGTTTCTTGGGAGTGCTCCTTTCCGTGGCAGATCCACGTGATCTGTGACTCGGCAGATCGCGAGAGGCTGAGAACTACCGCTCATACTCGAGAGACTATACTACATTGATACATAGTGTGTGCTTGTATCCCCTCGCAGTCGGAGGCGTCCTTGCTGCGCGCCTTTGACCGCGCGCGCGTGTATATGGTAATTCCGCCATAATTCAACTGTAGGACTCTGTGTCCCGGTTGCGTTAACGCGCACGTGAGTAGCTAGTGGCTTGGAAAAAATTTTTCGTCGTGTATTCTTCAGAGATGTACCTGGCACGAGAGATTGCATACCTCGCCAGAGATATACATTGAATTGGTGCGGGAAGATGCAGCCGAAATGTCCATTCCATCCCAAAAATGATTTCGAAAGTCAATATCAGAAAGCTCCGGTATGGTCCCAAGCTAGCTTTTATAATTTTTGTCACCTCCATTCATCGTCAGAAGATGCAGTCAACCGGTATTGGCCGAGAACTCTCTAAACAGGGAAGTTGGTTTTTTTCATGTTGGACTAACCCCGGACAATTTTTGGCCCAAAGCCCTACAGTTATGGCGAAATCACCCGTATGGTTGATCTGTATGGCCTGCATCGTTTAATTCAGATCATCAAATTCGGTTTATTAACTAGTTATTCGACAGTGACAGTTAGTCGATCGATCATCCTCATTACAATGTCTCATTATCACGAAAATTCTCACGCTACATCATTCGAGGCCGATATTTGATTGGCCCATCTAAATTTCACTCACAGACTACCATCTCTCCATCATCTCTATTCCTAAAGCGCTGTGGATAGCTTGACTTCAGCCATCTGGAAGGAGTAAAACTCGATTGTGTTTGATCAATCGTGAGTATGCGAGCTCTAAAATGTCTGAATACTTGTGACGACCAGCGCATATGATGGTTCAAACATAATTTCGTCAGGTGTGGAATGGTCGATGCTCATAATGGTGAAGCATCGGATTCAGAACCGCCTCCCGAACCGATGGACGAATCAGATCCGATTGAGATATGTCTCATTTGTAGAAAATCCATCGAATTTGGACATGATGCCAAAAAACCGAGAATTCTGAAACGCTTGGCGATACTTAAACTGAGTGGATCTAGTAGAGCGAGGGGTGATGAGCTACACAAGAGACTTAAAGGAATCGATGAAGTCATTGTTCATGATTCATGCCGATCGTCCTATGACCGCGGATCAAGCGCTGAATTCAAGTCTCTTCAAAATGTTGATTGATCGTCCAAACCAGCTCCTCGTTTGACTAAGGTGGACGTATTTCCTTTTGCCACAAAATGCATTATTCGCGCCACTGATGCTGACAGTGAATTTGAACTGAAGCAGAGAGGGAATGAAGTACATGAACGGAGAAAGATTTCTCGTGTAACACAGGCAACTACGCGATCAAGCATCTTGAAAATGTGTAAAGATCGAGATGATCATGAAGGTGATTCGGTAACCGAATTAGAAACGTCCCAGACTTGATTGAAGTAGGCGCCAGATATCATCACGATTGTTTGCCGACATTTATGTTATATCGATTCTCTGACGACGACAGTCGTCTAATAGACCCTAATCTTGATAGATTGATTCGCTTTATCGTACAATATGTACGTGAGAAAGATGATGATTGTCATTCTTCTTTGCGTGAACTCATCGAGAAAAGTGGCGAGTATGTCACCGATTTGCAAACGATTAAGGACAGATTGAGTTCTCATTTCCATGGTGATAGTGTACTAACAACGATCAGAAATGATACCATCATCACTTGCTTGACTAGAAGTAGAGAGATGTTGCGAGAAACTTGGTTCATGAAGAAAAGTAAGGACGAGAAGGCGAATCAAGAGCGAGTTGTGTCTGCAGCAGCATAAATCATATTGAATTATATCCAACAAATGGTTCATGATACAGAGTATTTCAAAGCTCCTCGTAACTTCTTAGATTATATCCATTCCGATGTTCCTAAAACTTTACAATTATTCCTTGATACTATCATGAAGGGCGAGAAAAAGGAATAAAAAAGTGAGATGCGAGAGTCTGCACAGTATCGCACATGATTATTTCTTCAGCAAGACCTCCAACTTTCATTTCGCCTTTGCTATTAGAATTGTCTCCTATTATACACAAGCAATATGCATTAAGGAAACTAATTGACAATTTATCATTTATAGGCGTCTGCGCGAGCTATACAGGAACAATGTTGTTTGAATCATCCATGGTAGAGGATCCTGAGAGTCTTTCGCTCGATAACGCTTATATTCAGTTTGCTCTCGACGATGCCGATGAAGGTACTCAAACATTAGATGGTACTGGTACACTTCAAGTAATGGGTGGGATCATAATAGTAACTCGACAATCAGGCGTAACCTCACAAAAGCAGATAAGAAGATTGCATTATGCGAAAATGTGGCTAAATCCAACCATTCATCCCACTCCTCGCCTTTATTAATTAATGATCTGAGATATTCTCCGAGCACATTATGCGATCGCTCGAATCAGCCGTTCGGCTGTGGGAGGTAACTCCTTGTGCGGTACTGTTTTATTCTGAATTTTTTTGCAACTCTATTCATGGGATCGCAGAGGAAGTTGGTGCCCTGATCTGTTGGTACTGCTGCCGGTGCACCAAAAGTACGAATGAATCTCTTAATCAAACCATCAGCTAACGTTTTAGCCGTGGCGTCAATAGAAGCAATTGCTAGGGAAAACTTCGTCAACAAGCATTGTATTGTCAGAATGTTATCGTGTCCGTTTTTTGTTCGCGGGGAGAGGCCGACTATGTCCCTAGCTATTTTTGGAAAGGCGTTAGTGGGAGTATCTGTTATGACCATCGGAATTTTGATTCTCACGCGCACTAATTTTTGTAGTTGGCAAGACAACCACCGTCTTATGAAATTTTGAATTTCAATACGCATATTCTCCCAGTTGTGAGGCTGGCGTATGCGCTCATACACTCCATTAAGACCTTTGTGACCTTCAGTGGCAGAACAATGCTGCTCCGATAGTTGCACCTCGCTTCCCAATTTTTCGGATACTTGACAAGACCTTTGCCTATAATCATTTTGATGTCAACTCCGCGTGAAATATTTCTTAGTTTAACCGTTATATCAGTCCATGGTGTATTTTCTATGGTGTAGTTTTTTGCTACACTGATAGATGTAAGTTGTTCATTCTCAATTATCATTTTTGGAGACTTAAATCCTTGAGTAATATGGGCGTCTATCATTGACATGCTTTGTTTTTCTTCCCCTCTGATCGGAAGGGCGAGGTGCAATTCATTGTTGTGGTGAACAATTTTTATCTCGCCAATATTCAAATCGGAGAATTTTGGCAGCAGATTTCTTTCTTGTAATTCCCAGGCTCCCGTATCGCATGGTTCACCAGAGGTGTTGATGAAGTACATGTATTCATCCTTTCTCATGAACATCTTCTCTCTAGACTCTACAAAGATTTTTCCAACAAGGCGGGGCTCCTTATGACTCGTTTGGATCTCAATTGGTTCGGTCCTGTGCTTATCATTTTCGGGAATCATCTCCAATACTTCTTTTGGACGAACTCCCTCAGAATTGTTCTGTCCCGATAAGTCATCTGGGGTGGTTTCATTAGGCTTCATTTCTTCACTTGGAAAACTATGACCTGCATTTTCTAGATAACATTCAATCGATGCTTCATTTTCAGCCGGGCTTGGTGCTTTGCTCTTCTTCTAGGAATCGATTTAATTTGTTCTGAAGTTCCAACAGAAGAATCTCGATAATCATGACGAGCTTAGTTTTTTGTTCTAGTTCGGGCTTCGATTGCAAAAACTGAATGTTTCGAGAGAGGGTATCTGCATTCCCATTAGTTTTATCTGCTTTGTAAACTTTATCATAATCAAATTTCAACATTTTTATGCGCCACCTAGTTTCGCTGGAATTCGGATCCCTAGAGTTTTGAAATCAAATTAACGGTTTTTGATCGGTTATTATTGTGAACTTTCTCCCAATCAAATAATGCCCAAATTGCCTCACAGCGTACACCATTGCCAATGCTTCTTGCTCGTACGCTGAGTACCGTTTTTCTACGTCATTCAAGATTCGAGATGTGTTTAGTGACTGGACGGTCCTTGCCTATCTCACCTTATGATGGAATACCTCCTATGGCATACTGGCAAGTATCTGTAGTGACCAAGAAGTCCCTTGTGAAGTCTGCATACTGCAACACGGGTTGCTCGCATGGTTTATCCTTCAAAATCTGAAAAGCGCAATGTTTTTCTCCACCCCATATAAAAGGTGTATCTTGTTTCGAGAGATTGCTGAGTGGCCTTGCTATTTTTGAGAATCCCAAGATGGATCGTCAGCAATACCCCGCAAGACCTAAGAATTGGCTAATGTTTTTGACGTTCCTGGGAACGGGGAAGTTCTTGACAGCTTCTACCTTCTTGGGATCTGGTCTCACACCTTCTTCACTAATCAGGTGACCGAGAAAAGTAACAGAACGCTTGAAAAGCTCTTCTTCGTATGCTTGCAATTTCAGATTATATTCCTGGCATCTTTCCATGAACAAATGGTAATTTTCTTCATGTTCTTCCAAATTCTTGGCATAAATGATAACGTCATCTATATAAGCTAACAGAAGCCTCTCTTGTAGCCCGCTGAGTACAGTATCTAGTGCCTTCTGGGAGGTGCAAGGGTCGGAAATTAATCCGGAAGGCGTTCGAACCCATTCGTGTTCCCTATAAAAAATTGCAAATGCAGTTTTATGCCGGTCCACTTCATCGACCTCAATTTGGTGGAATCCTGGGGCTAAATCGGAAACTGAGAAGTATTTTGAGCCGGCTAATTGATCTAGAATCTCTTGGATGTTGGGGATTGGGTAGGTCGAAGCAATAGTCTCCTCATTCAGATCTCTGTGATCCAAAACCATTCTATAGTGCTTATTACCCTCACTATCTTCCTTCGTCGGGACAATCCATACCGAGTCACTATAGCTGGATTCAGATAGAACTATGATTCCGTTTTCTAAAAGTTCCTTTACGTGTCTATCGATTCGCTCTCGAAATACAGGTGGAAGTTTGTATTGACGAGCATGGACTGGACCGTCGTCTTCAGTTGGAATTTAATGCGTTATAACATTTGTGAGTGAGAGTTTTTCACCCGGTGTATGGAATTGATTCGCGTAACGAGCATCAGATTTTCTGCAATGACTCGTTTTCCGGGGTCGATGTGATCTAATTTCAACAAACTCTTGACCCTTTCGAGTCTAGATAATCCTGCGAGGTTGAAATTTCTCACTTGTGATGAATCTCCATGAATTCCCAGTTTATGATCTTGAAACTTTTCATAACCAGAATTGTAGTCCCATGGATTGTTCTGATTCGACATTTTTTTGGATTCATCTTGGCAGACTCGTTTCGGACCTCGCTATGGTCTGATCGACTCCATTCATTTTTTTCTTCGTTAGTTTTTTCGCGTATTTCTTCAATTCGTTTACATGACTTCTTCTTGAATCTCACAATATAGCACGTCTCCTGGTGCATTGAACTTCCCATATCTTAAGACCGTTCCACCCTAAGTATCTCCATATAATGAGCCGCAAATCTCGTCTTCGCATCCTTCACATAAACTTTCGAATGACATAAAATTTTCGTTACTTTTCGCCTTGAATAAACCATGACATCTGTCACATATACTTCGAAAATAATTTACCTGCGAATCCCCGTCGCAATCTCCTATATCTTTTCACTTCCCTCGTTCCTCTACAATAAACAATTTCCAAAACGATCTCTTGGAATTTCCTCATTTGTTCCACGTATCTCCTCTTCATTTGGAATTATCAGGTTTGCAACTCCACTCGAATTACTACAATTATTATCAATATTTCCTCCGTTCTCCCACTAAATACTGTTTTGATCCACCGATTCATCAGGACTATCATCTCTCATCTCGTTTTCTCTCGTCTTCTCTTCATTCTGTTCAAAGTTTCGGTCAAAAAGTTCATACTCCCTACTAAAGACCGTTTCACCTTGAATAATTGCTCCTAAGTGTTCATTTCCGTGTGCATTTGCGATTTGTTTGTTGATTCCCATGATCTTGTCGGTTTTACTCCTAGAAAAATCATTCTCAAAGAAGAATGTTCGATATTCTATTTCTATGAAGTTCTCCAAAGAATTCAATTTCGCATTCGTTTTCCTGAAGAAGTCGCTACCTAGTGTCCCTGATGGAGAAATTCTCATCAACTACGCAGAACTCTACAATATGATCACTAAAATCTAATTTCCAACTCACACCAGACCAACTGATGTTTGATCTAGTTATTGATCGATTAAAGATCTGTTTGATCAAGTTGGGAACTCCACCTTCTCATCCAACCACAACTCGGAGATTTAACAACTCACATTCCACGTTTGGATGATTAGCCTTTTTGAATTATGAAGTCCCGTGTCTATTCTTAACTTATATATATAGAGGGGTTCCACGTCAAATTCAGAACTTGTCTGCAACTATTTTTTAAAAATTCCCGAAGAATTCTTTTTCGATTCGGGATGTTGAAAAAGTACTTAAGGAATTTCTCCTGGGCCGAAAAAATTTTTTTGCCATTGCTAGGCCTATATTGGTGATTCAACCTAATAATTTTAAATGATTGGAAAAATAAAAACTGTCCTCGTATTTTGCTCATAACTTCGAAATGGTTCCACCAATCTCGACGATCAAAAAAGCACTGCGTAGGTAATAGAAGAAGCTATCGAATCATCACTCGTAAGATTGAATTCAAGTCTTTCTAACTGCCCCAGAAATTGAAATAGCCGGAAATCGTAGATTCGCTTGTAACTTTTTTGATGCATCTCCGAAGTTGACGGGATCCCAGGCATTCATGGCGAAGGATGGATAATTTATTCACGTGCACGCACATTTGTGAGAAACTCGCGTTAGACCAAGTAAGAACTAATTCTTCCTCCATTCGAACCGATTATATGTAAGTCTACTGCGCATGCGTGTGCTTGCAGAGCATTATGAGTAATTCTGCTCGATAGCTTGAACAATTACCCTGAAAATGAGCCAAGCTGGAGTTGATTTGATGCAGTAGAAGCAAAGATACACGCGTTTAAAGCTTGGGGAGGTCATCGAGCTCTGCCAGGGCTCACGGATTTGGTACCTTGGATTTTTTAAATTTTTGCAACAGCTGTACCTCCGATCTTACTGCATGAAATTGACTCAATCTGGGCTCATTTTGAAGGTAACCGTCCCAGCTATTGAACGAAATCACTGACAATGCTCTGCAAGCACGTGCATGCGCAGTAGACTCCATTTTCTGGATAAAAATTTGTTTTTAAAAAAATTCGCCCTATCTTTTCTCGTACTTGATTTCTTTCTCCGGTCCAAAATATGTTGAAAAAATTTATTTTTGTTGCGAAATGACCCAACAATATATATATCTCCCTATATTATATAGTTGAGATCAAATTTTTTCTGAGATTCCACTGAAGTCCCCCGTATTCCACTGAATTCCACCGTGTGCCACTGAGTTCCACCGACACCCACTGATTTCCACTGAATTCCACCGGAATCCACCGAATTCCACCGAGTGCCACTGAACTCCACCGTTCTCTCATTGTTCCTCCACCCAACCAATAACCTACAATGACCTACATTTTTCCGATATTTGGAAAAAGTGGCATGTTCCTCTACTTTCTTCCCACCGACCTCCACCCGAACTCCACCGAACTCCACCGTTCCTCCACCGAGTTCCACTGCATTCCACCGAATTCTACCGAGCTCCACCGAAGGCCGTTTTTTCATGTGCTCCACTTTTATAACTATATATCCCTCACAACAACGACAAAATGTTGTCAACAAAAATTAATTCTCTATCTTCATCATCTTTA
>JAPYYZ010007009.1:0-16547 GCA_030522705.1 Eretmocerus eremicus | reverse complement strand
TAATCCCAAAAAAATGTATCCACTACGTTGTTATACAATAGGATAAGTGATTCGTGCTGGTAAAAAGCTCGAAAAGCACTCGCTAGGAAGATCAGAGCGAAATTTCTGACTCTTTTTTCTATTGAAACAACTACTTACTACTCATGGAAAGCTTCTTTAGAGGATTCCAACTTGGAATGTTTGAGTCGGTGCATTCTTCTCCATTTTTTGGCCTTCGATTACTCAACGAAAAACTCCAGAAATCTCTTTCGGAGTTGCTCACTCTCTCGCGCTAATCCTCATAAAATCTTGTTTGTGAATTTGAGATGAGCCAGCTCAAGTTGATTGGATTATGCATCGAATCATTCTACAGGAATATTCAAGTGAACCAAATTCGTGTGCAAAATGACTTACGAGGGCCAAGTGGAAGGGGGGAGTTGGGTATAACTACCTCACTACTGGATAATCCAAATCATCACACTCATAATCGCAATGAATTCCTAAGCAAATTTCCAATACGACAGCCTCATCGGTACAAAAAGAAACGTGCAGCGTAAACTCGTTTTCCTCAACGCGCGAAAGGATCGCCGTTCATGCGAGCAAAGGACAGACTCGGCTGATCCCTCGAAGAGCCGGCATTAATTCCCGCAGACGGAGCATTTCACCGTACGCGGATCATTTTTCCTCGCATTCAGCATTATTCCGTCAGCTGAGCCGTTATCGTCGGGAAACACAGAGCGCGATACAGGTCACCAAGCACACACGGTAGACCAGCTTCGCGAGCTCACCCGTACAGGCATACACACACAAACACAGGCAAGGTTACGTGCACACATGGCCGATAAAATCCAGGGTAGCAGCAGCAGCAGAAGCCCCTGCTTCTCTCTCCTTCCTCTCATTTCGCGGGGCGCAGATCCGCGCGCCACCCCCACGCCCGCGCTGGATTCTCTCATTTAAAAGTCGCTTACTCGCGCGCTTCGCTCGAATTTATGAAGCGCAGGGCGGAACTGACGTCGCGGAAGTGACGCGCGCGCGCCCGGCTGAATTTTCGCATGAAACAGCACCAAGAGAGAGTGAGAGAGCGAGAGAGAATGCCTCGCAGATGTTGAGGGCCGCGTATTAGCTTGGCGCTCGCGTGGTGCGATGAATAAATTAACGCCTCGCCGGAGGAGATGGCGTATACAGCGAGTTTCCGAACACAGAATCGTGTGGGAGACGAGCCGAGTATGAGCAGCGCATGTGCAAGAGGGTAGCAAGAAAGCGTCGCGTCGGGGCCATAAATAACGAGCTCATCTTTAAAATATGCGGGCGAAAACATTTGATCGCGCATACCCCGGCGTCTCTATCGCGCGTGAGAGAGCACCGGGGATTCCGCAGCAGCGAGAGAGTTCGGGTCACGTTGCGGCTGCCGAACTCCGGGCTCCGAATTCGTTTCGCGCGCTTCTTCGTGCGGGCGCCTCGTGTCGCGGTTGCAGCCCCTGCACAGAGTCGCATGCACAGTGGGCAGATCGCGCGATGCCGATACTCTGCATCTCCGTCTGCTTTGCTCGCGCCACATTGTTCTTCTGCGCCTGCGCGACTCCGGGGCGCTGCCACCGCTGTCGCTCCCACGAATGAAATATTTCGTACCAAGGCGAGAGCTGTATATATAATCTGCGCGTCAGTCCGCGGCATGCAAAACAGACCGGCCTTATTTCGTGTACTCGTGTATCTCAATCCTGTCGCCCGGGTGCAGCCCGCTGGATATTTTGGTCAGAGTTCAATTTTGGGGAGAGATCTGGTGTAGTTCAGAGCTGAGTTGACCAGATGCTCTCAAAATTGCGAACCTTCGTTTTGTTCCAAATGCTTTGAAATTAGCAACAATTATCTTCGCTGGAGGAATACTTTTTATCGCTGATGGGAACAAAACAATTTCTATAGCGAGAATGAATGATTTTGAATCATTTCTAATGAGTAATTCGGATCACCTGAAATTGATCCTCGGATCTCGTTTGCTTGCTGAATTTGAGCGACTACTACTGTATTTTGCTTCGCGCGGTGACTCTCTTACATCCAGTATAAACGATGCACAGTTTTTTCAACCTATGGAATTTCGACGAATCCGAGCAGTTTTGATCATTTGTTTCAGGGAACTCTAGATCGTATCTTTAGAACTCTTGAATTCAATTCCGTAACGATTTTATAAGCAAAATACGAACCCAGTCATTTCATCCAGGAATGAACCCATGCAATTAACTCTTTCCTACCCTCTTTCCACAATTTATGGCCTCGCTGCAATTTCCAATCACCTTCACTACCTTCGATGATAGAATAAGCAATTATAACCGGTAAGAAAACCAAAACATCCTCCATTCGTTGGACATCCAATTCTTTGTCGAAAAGCCTTCGGAAACTATTCTTTCTGAGTCACAGAATTTGATTCAAAGCTGATTTTAATGGACAGAATACGGGCAAGTTTCATTCCTCCGAGGACTCTTAAGAAATTGCTAATAAAAATTTTCATAAATCTAAGATAATTCGACCTCAGTTGGTCAAAATGAGATTTATTCCAGCTGCTCATGGAAGTTTTAGAATCAACTTCAAAATGAGCTGAGGAAGAATATTGATACAATCTCCAGCACTCCCACGAATTCAATCCAAGAAAACACCTTTCCCCCCCCCTCCCCCCAGAAACAGCTCAGAAATTATGAATGACCTTGACCATAGCCGGGATCTCGGCAAGCATCTCAAGTGCAGCTCTCGCCAAAGCTCGGAGGATTTCAAAAAGCGTCTCGGCTCTGCAGAGGATTATATCCGTGCTCGCGCTTTTGATCTCTTTTGTTGGGATGCGCGGCGAGCCGGCGGCAGTGGCTGCAGCTCCTCGCTTTTGCGATGCTTCCATACACACCGCGGCAAAGCAGTGCCGCAAATTGCGTGGCGAATAATTGATGGGCAAAGACGGCGCGCTCCTATTTCGTTGGCGCAGCAGCAACAGCAGCAGCAGCTCGTCCCGATTTATTCCGCCTCAGCGCCTCGTTGTCTGCCTCTCCGCACTTCTCGAGGCTCTCGATCGCGGTATACGTACTCTCTTGCCTCGCGCGATATATAAACAGTCGCGGCGGTCGCGAACTCGGAAAAAAAGTTCGTAGGTGCTCCTCTCGAGGTTCTCTACTTCTGCTAGGGGGGTGTATATGGGAGAGCGCAATCATGAAGGACCGCGAGGCGCTCCGAGCCTGAGAAAATCGTCTGGAAGGCGATTCCACGACTTTCCTCATATCGCATCGTCCGCTCTTATTCTCTTTTGCCCTCTTCTCTGTGTGCGGCGCATGAGTCTATCCGAGATTCTCTTGGACGTATATGGTAGAGATTCACGTGTAGCGCAGTTGAGTGGAGAGTCGATTGTTTCGCCGCGATAGCCGAGCTTCGCCGCTCTGCCTCGCGGCCTCTGATGGATTTTTGATTTTGCGATATGTCTTTGGGCGCCCTGGCGCGAGCTTCGCAAAAATTTTTGAATGATGGATGATGCATTTTCCTGGGCTCGGTGATGGAATGTGTCGTTCGAGTGCTCGTTGATTTTGCGAATTTTCGAAGACGTATGCGTTGTTTATTACGTCATTCGCATTCACGGAAATGTTAGCCTTGTTTTCGACGAGGGGTAAATGATGGATATCGAGAAAGTAATGGAAAAGAGCCGTGGTGAAAATTTGATCGACGAGGATCGCATTCGTCAATTAGGAAGCCTTGTACAAGTTGTGGATTTACATTATTGGAATGGCTGTAACCTCAAAAATTTAAATGAATTACGCGTCAATCTAAACTACCCTGATGAAAATAGTCACAGATACCTATCTGAGATCTTACAGTACGACAGTATTATAGCATCAATTCTACCTCAATACTATCCGACCGATGGGAGAACTCGAATGAGATATAATAATGACTAATGATAAGATATCATCATACGAGTGATAAGGTAGTAACGCCACAGTTTCCGAATTCTCACGGTGTTCCGATACTGTTATTGTTAAGATTATTGGAGTAGTACTGCGGCAGGCAGTAAGAAATTCCGGACCCAAACTTCAAGTAGCTAAAGTGCTCACATCAACCAGTGCCTGGATAAAGAATTCAACTGAATGGTTGACGTTTTTAGTCAACAATTGGTAGGAGTTTTTTTTTCCAAACAGAGGTTGAATTGGTGTTGGATGTTTTTGTGAAAATTCAACTCATTGCTCATGGTGTAGAATGAGAGCGGTCATATCTATCGAATTTCTAACAGAGCGTCGTTTCTTTCCAATTTGAGAAAAGCGTTGCCTCGTAGCTAATCACAGGCATTGGTCAGCGAATCGATTTTCCGAAAGGCTCCGCGCTACAGAGCACGGCATAGCCCCAAGGAAGCGCGTAAGTCATGTAAATACCCAGACAAACGCGAGCACTCAGCCAAATTACCAGGGGAAAATCCGGCAATTCCAGCGGCCGATATCGGTATTCGCCAACGCACCCCATCTCCCGTTCGCGAATATCCCGCCTCGATCCGTCAAATCCCCTCTCACCTCCCTCCGACTATATACTGCCTCGGTCTGCTGCATCGGTGAGTATAGCGCCAGTCGCGAATGTACACCTCCACGATAATCACTACCGCGTATAAAAAATACTCGGTCAGTTCTCGCTTTCCGGCATTGTTCATCTCTTTCCTCGCCGCTCTCGCTATTATTTAAGAATATTAATCCAGCCGTGGAACGTAGCGTCGAAAAAGTCAGACTCTAACGACAGCCATCCGTATCTCGGGCGTCGGCGTTGCAGCAGCAGCCGCCAGTGCCACCGCGAGCTGCGCGTAATAAGAAAGATGGAGGGCACTATACCACGGAGCTTGGCTCTCTCTCTCTCTCCTTGCGAAATTCAGCGGCTCCCCGGATAAATCACTCGGGCATAATTTGCAACGAGCGCCGAAATAACGCAGCAGCCACGTCGCAGATGGCCATTCGGGGCGCGATTTATCGTCGCCCTATGGCCCTACTAGAAGCAGCTCCGCAAGCTCGCCCGCCAGTCATTCAAATTAATTTATACATCGCGAGCGAGGCTCTATATGCAGTATCAAGGCGCAGCGATACTAAGAGGCGGTAACCTTTCTCCAACTCCCCGTAAGAGCAGAAAAATTCCGGTACCCGACGCGGCCGATTTTATCTGGCGTTCCGCCTCGTATACGTGTACTTGTCCCTTCTCTTTCTTGCGAGGGAACTCTCGAGCTTTTTCGCGGTCCCATTACTGTCGCCGGCTCGTCGATAAGCATCGAGGAATGTATATGCGCGACTCGCTGGTATACACTACTTATGCCAGTGGCCAGTGTGAGTTGATACTGGTCTGGTGTATTGAAGAAGATCGAGAGAATGGCAAGTAATTGCCGGACGATTAAATGTGAATTCTCGGCGGTGGTGTGTATAGGGCACTCGCGTAATTGTACGTGCGCTTTTTCGAAAGAGCCATTTGCTCTCTGTGGGCAGTGGCGAGGGAGCGCCGACAATTATTGCGAGCTTGCGGCAAAGCGGCGCTCTGTGCCGCCGTCTTTGTCCGCGTCAAGAAGACGACGACGTCGCGGAGCAAACGTAAACGCCGCCGTCGTTGGCCCGATCGTATCGGTTCATTATGTCTCGCCGCCTTGGGACTTCTTCCATGGCTATGGGGCGCTGATAAAGTGCCGCTTTGAAGAATTCACTCAATGGATTATCTCGTTTTTCGATCTCGAGTAATTTGAATACGCATTATGGATCCTTGAACTCCCTGCTCAATATTCGCTGTCACTGGTGTACGATACTGTACTGCTTTTTCTACCCGGGACCGACTTTTGAATCGAGATTCCCACTCGGAGTTATCTGAATGCTCTCAGATTGACTGTGTAGCTAGTTCAAGTGAGGGTACATGATATAGAGCCCAAATGTGGAGTTCTGTAGCATACTAGTGCGGGTCATTAGTGATTTCAATTTCCTCCGTGGAACTATGTAATCGCAGTCTAACATCCACGGTAAGCATTTCTCTTTCATTGACTCTGGCTGTTGTTCATCATCCCACTCGACTTTTTCGTTTTTCTGTAATAACTCGTCCAACGGTTTGGCTATTTTTGAGGAGTCATGAATAGATCTCCGCTAGTCATTTGTGAGACCGAGAAACTGTCAAAAAGTTTTTGCATTTTTGGGACGGAAAAATCATTGATGGCTTCCAAATTCGTAGTGTCGCGTCTAACTCAATCCTTTTTGATAAGGTGTCCCAGATACTTCACTTCAGTCGCTAGAAATTCACATTTTTCAGTCTGCAGTACATGCCTGCTTTCGATACTTCAATCATTTATACATCACATTTTTGTGACTTTTTGGTGATTTCAAAGCTTTAGTCCGCTGAATTTGGAATCTAGTTTCGACTCTAAGTTCAGGCCTGAGCTGCTCACATGCAACATTTCGTCTTTACATGACTCATCTGACGTACTTCTCAATGACCAGCAAAGGGTTTCAATCGAAATTTAACTTTCCCAGAGTATTGATTACTCTTCTCTGTCGCTAACTCAATTCCAACCGATTTTGAAAACATTGTCCTTTAGTCGAATGTGTAACAAGTGTGAGTGAGTCGGAGCTACTCGCGCTTGCAATGTCAGGAGCAGCATGCAACTACAGCCGCGTGGTGTGGGGGCCTTAGCTGTGCGAACTAAAGTATTGATCTTTCGATCGGGAGAAACATGAGTTCGAGTTCCGGTGCCGGTACACTCTTCTCGCGATGCACGAAGGAGGATTGAATCGTAACAAATGATGTCAGAGGTGAGATGCGAACCCCGCTCATAAGTGGACTGCTTGCTGAGGATAATGAACAATGATAATTGGGTGGCGCTGTTCACGCGTGGACCTGCTGTACCGATGAGATAAATTCGGGATTTACGTAGACAACATCAAGTACAGACAATGAGGTCACAACGGAAAGCATTCGCGTCGGTTCCGGTAAACCTGAAATAGAACACAAATACTAACTTGTTTCTGTGGGTCGAATTTTTTCTCATCAACGCTCTCGCGAATAATGTGACATGAATTCTAAATCAAGATAATGACACAGATATTATTAGATGCATCACATCGTGACGAATACCGTGGTCTGCTAATTTGGGTCAATTATCCAGTACTTCCTCCCCCGAGAATGCTGTGTTCCATTTCGGCATTGCATTCTTTATTGCGTTACCGCTGCAAATAGCGATGCCCTCATCAAATTTACATCTCCAAAAAGGGATTCCGACTTCCGCTCGCGTTCGCGACAAACATTGCAGTTGTTGCGATCTCGAGTGCTCCGCCAATTCTCACCGCGACACGCGTCAGAGCTGTGCCTCTCTCTCAAAATAACATTTCCTCGTATCTGAATGGAGATACTCGACTGCATCCTGGCCTCTCGACGTCCGGGTTACGCGGGGCATACAATGCGGGGCGCATCTCTCCCAACATATCGCGCCCGCTTTTCAGCATCCGCGTTTTTTGTACCCGGTCCACTTTTCGCCGCTCTCCCCGGGCTCTCCATCTCTCTCCCTCTTTTTTTCCCCGTCGTACCGGAGGGACGAAGCTCTAGAGCTCCCTGCCTCTCTGCTCGCCGTTTCACTTATCCGCGTGCGTGTGCAGAGCGCAGCTTGTATTCCGGCTGAAACGGCAGAAGTACCGGTAGCGCGCGGCTATGGCTCCGCGAGCGGCGAGAGAATAATGGCTCGGTCGCGCGCCACCGAGTAGGTGCTGAGTAGGTGGAAAGTTTGTTTGTCCGCGACGCCGCGCAACTGCAGTGAATTACTCGCTTTCCGCCAAGATGTATACGCGCCATACCGCCGGCTTCCGATGAACGACGCGATGCGACTGTGTAGCCGCTTGCTCGCTGAGTGATTTTACGCGTCCCTCGTTTTTCACCCGCGAATGGATACCATTCACACACTTTGAGTCTTAGTTGGATGAACTTTTTGGATTGATCGGGCTAGGGTTTGCTTCACGATGAGCTGCTCATTTGAAGGTATTGCAATCTCGATGAGTTTCTGAATCCTTTTGTTCAGGAGAATGCTGAACTGTTGTGGGCAGGCGATTGACCTCTTGAATATGAGAACATATGAGAATCACACTACACCATTGGAGAAATGGAATAGATTCAATATAGGGGCTTAATTGTTCATTGATTCTGCATTTGGATATTTGGAAGAGTCTTCTTGAGCAGTGAAAGTACTAACAAACTTACACGATCTCACGAACGGTGGGTTGCCGAGGGCTTCTCCAATATCCAGAGTAGTCGACTCCTCTATGCTGACGTCTGACGCCTTTACGTATGGAGCGCGCAGTGGCTATACCGCATCAGGGCTCACCATCTCTCTTATCGCGATCCTGTTATTCAGTGAACGTTTGCAAACGATTGAACTTCAGCGCCTCAATACCCTCATTGCGCAGATTTACCAACAGCACGAAATGAAGGCCATTGCCTGCAGGCTCAATCTCACTTGATCTTGGTTGAAACCCCAAAATCTGACTTCCTCGACTCCTCGATACTGAGGCTTAGTATTGAGGAGGTAAGGAGCCAAAGATAAGCCTCCACTCATGCTTGGTTGGTATCGAGGGGGTATTGTCTGATCATGAGAGTGATACATCCGAATTGAGAATATGGCGGGAATAGTTTTCTTCTGTTGCCAAAGCATGAGCCGCAGAGTAGGTTGTCTTATGATATTCGAGATATACCCCAGAACCTTAGCATTGCGAGTATATCATAAAAATCTCACAAACAACATGGGCCTATGTCTTGGAAACTTTTTAGCATTGAACTCTGCGACTTTGCATATCCTTTTCTTGTATTGATAGGAGACTTATCCCGAAGCTCCAGCCAAATTCATGATCCAGATGTATGACTATCTCCTGGTGAGAGTGACAGCTTCTCTTCATTCTCTACGTGTTGTCTATGTAGATTAGCGGGAATTGTCACTCCGGGTCGAATGAAATTTCATATCCTGGTTTTCCCGAGATCTCTGGATCCAAATCGAATTCTTGATCCAATCTCCGCGTCACTATCGATGGTATACCAGCCAATCAACCGATAAGTTAACACGGATGTTTACTCTCAATTGTGACCCCGGTAACGCGGGTTAGTAGTTCACTTGACTGAGTTGATTCATTTAAGTCACTCTAATTCCAGGATTACAGTACAGATCCATGCTCACGCATTGGAGGAAAGTTCCTCTCAAGACCTTTCTCATGCAATACTCGTGGGATTCTCATAACGCGAGCCAAAAATTGGCGCTGTTAAACCCAAGAGCTCCATGACCGGAATCTCATGTATGCGTGAAATTATTAAAACTGTCCCTGAAAATCCGGTTCTTCATTTCATGTGACACATCTCATATGCGTACTCACACGATGTAAATGTCGAACATCAAACGTATGAAGTCTCTTCTACGCCCTTTTCGAATATCACCCCCGCGATGAAATGAAAGCTGTACCAGATGAAATTCAACATCATACGAGAGATGAGTCTCGCGATATCTCGCGCACGAGTATGTGCTCAATCTCGCTCGCATCTCCCGCCACGTCTCGCGAATCCTTGGAAAGGAGCTTGCCATTCCGAGAGAACCAGAGACTGCGGCAGCCTCATAGCTCTCTCGCGGCTTCGCGCCACGGCGACGCGCCCTCGCGATCAAATCTGGGCCTCGCTTCGCGCGGGCTTCATTTTTAAAAGACTCTCTGCGCGCAGGCTTCATCCAGCTCCTTCCCTCCGACGACGACGCCAGTCGCGCAAAGTTTTCGCAAAACGCAAGCCTCGAGACTCGGCGCGGAAAAATGCACAAGCTCAAGGGCTGTCTGGAGCCTCGCGAGCGAAACGGCCGCCATAAATTGCGACCCGCACAACACATGCCCTGCATAATATAAGCCCCGAACTGGCGCAAGCTCCATACCGGCGTCGTGATATCTCTCTCTCTCTCTCTCTCCCTCTCGCTTCGTGGGTGTCTCTGGGTTCGACCTCGGCCCCCGTTTTGCCCTATCTCGCTCTTCCTCCGTATTTCGTAATGCCGCAGGGCTTAGAGCGAGCGGCAGCCGATGCGAATCCTAGTGCGGCGTGTGCGCGCCTCGCCTCGGCATTAGCTCGCCTTTCTATTACCGGATGAATGCAAGCTCTCTTTTGGGGTCAGTGTCGCGACTTGCTCCAATTCTCTGATTGTCTGCGGGCTTGCAGGGAATACCTCTGTACTTTTGGAAAGTACTTGAGGACGGTTACGAGGGAATTTAGGTGGTTTCGGGGAGTACTTATATTGAACGCGTCAGTGAGATATGATTTCTAAGACGGTTCACGTGGTAAGAGAGAGACAGATAGCTGAACGTGAGAGAGACAGACGTCAAAAAATATCTCAGAAATTGAATATCTCTTGAATGAAACCACCGATCTTGATGAAACTTGACATGAATGCTCTCAAGACCCTTAATTTCAGGAATAATTCATCTTTTAAATTTTTGCTTCATTTATTTATTGGTGCGATTATTGTAAAATGAGATATCTCAGAAACTAGATTGATTATCTCCACCCAATTTCACAGAGATTCTCCTCTCATAATGAGCTATCAGTATGAATTTTTTCAGATTTTCCTATTGTTCTGTTTTTGTAATATTTAAGACAAAGACCTAAATCCCTATCTTTCCCGTGTAAATTGTCAAAACTTGGAGGATTAATATCTCGCAATCTAGATTCAAGACCCTCCTAGAATTTTGATATGTTCTCCAAACCCATAAAATCTTCCAGTATGCAAAATTCCAGGGATTTCTATTGTTAGGAAAAATACCGCCTAAACCATCTCAAGAGGTGTCGATTGCGGGTGTAAACTTGGAAGGGCTCGCTATTATTCTTTGTATGCCTACATGGAGGGTTTTCGATCAAAGGGACGTCAGTCTTTTCTTGAAAATGGTCAAAAAATAACCCTCAATTTTGATGCTACTAATAATTTGTTCGAGTTTGACTTATCACATAGAATTTTTGGCATTGAGAGGCATCATCTCAGGTGGAAAAATCTGCGTTTACGTTTTCTGGAAGGGTTCCAAGCAAACAGATGACGACTATGGAAAAGATCGAAAAATGGATTCACGTCAATTTGGTCGGGAACCCTTCATATATTGAGACGGTTTCAAATCAAATTGGACTTTTGGATCGATGCTCGGTACAATCGGGCATTGCTCCAGTTTTGGAATTGAAGTCTCGATTGGAATCTGATCCGCGGATGGGTAATGCAGTACTCCAGGTACGAACAAAGCCCTTATCAGGCCCAAACTCGATATTTTTCGATAACGAGCTTGAAGCACATCTGCTCGAGGAGGATAACCATCCCGGAGTGAATTGAGGGTAGATTGGAGTACCGCATAATCGACGATGCGAACTAACGAAGTAGATCTCGCTACAGCGCGAAGGGCACTCCTAGACATCGTAATGTAGCGCAAACTCGATCAGATGGTATAATGCGAAGGGAGAAATTTTTGCGTCACACCTGATTAATAGGCAATAACGAAGAAGCGCTCTCGCAGCCCCGGCCGCATTCAATTACATTCGGTAACATTGGAATGCCTCGAACGTCGGGCATATTTCATCGCGATAGCGCGGCTCGTTTCCCGCAGAGCCTATCCATCACCGAGGAAATGCCTCCATCCACATACAGACCTATATACCTCTGCGCACGAAGTAGATCGCCTCTCTCTCTCTCAGCCTTTGTCGAGTCGAAATTTTTCACCCCCGATCGCGCCCGAACCCTCTGGCATGCGAACGAGTTGGAGGGTATGTATAAGAAGAGGGCCGCCTAACTCGATTCGTGATTCATGCGGCGGAGAGGCTTGCGCAAGAGGAGGTTGTACAAAGGGCCATGTACGTCGGCGGGCGCAAAGAGAGTGCGATAGGATCTCTGAATAGGGCCAGAGAACAACGTCCCGCGGCGCTGCATCTGGAGCTTTCGCAGAGAGGATGCGAAGCTTGCGAGATTTCCGAAGCGATAATCGCCCGCGGGATCGCTCGCCGCGTCGATTTTCAATTCTCCCGTGTGGCGACGATCCGTTCCGGACGAGTCAGACGGGTAGACAGGCCGCAGTGCCCTCGGGGCGAGAAACAATCTTGCGGGCGTCGCGCGAAAAGTCAAGTCGTGGGTGTCTGTAGACTTTGCCCGAGATTGCTAGAGGGGTGGAAGGTAGGGGGTGTATCTTGGACGTGGCCCTATTTCTGTCTGGTCTAGAGATTGACTCGCGATTGGGTGTGGTGGGAGTAAAGAGTGTGTGTTGCTGGTGCGCGAGGTTTTGGTGAGGTCGTATTGAGTGGGAAGGATTCTTCTGAAACTGTGATGGATCATGCGATAATTCTCTCTGTTTAGTAGAGGGCTGAGAGGAAGGAGTCGAGAATGCATTGTGTCTGTACTTTTGGGGTGATCATAGAAAGAAATGTAGCATACTAAAAGATATAGTTAGTTTGTAAAACTGAAGCGCGTTAGTTGACTTGGTATTCGTTATTTTTACCAAGAAGATTGCAAATCCAACTAAACTCTGGTTTATTAGCATGGAATCGAGAGGGATGTCGGTAAATGTAACTGACTATTCGTTGACTGTAACAAATCCTAGCCGACTAACTGGTGTTAGTTGACATCGCGTTATTTCGATAGTCCCCATTAACTACTTAGTTGTCCTTAATTTTCCCAACTAACTTTTTTTCGTGCATCCATGATTTTAGATTGTGGATGAGATTAATGAATTCGAAGTAATTGAGAGGAAACGTCTCTTGACATTGAAGATATGGTGATCTTCCCTTCTCTTTTGAGGTGATAGAAAGATGGAAGCATGATGAGACTATCTGTGTTGAGACGGAAATTCATACACGTCTCATCGCAGTAAAGCACAAGGCTTTTCCTCGAATCTTCATCTTGAATTTCTCAGTGTACAGACTTTACCAGGAATAACGTTGGCAGAGTTCCTCTCTCCACACCACCCATCATTCAATACCACCTATTGACATACTTTCTCTATAGCATGAGGGCGACAGATTTTGCCTACTCTATTGAGACTCTCAGGAATGTTGTAGGTTGTCTGTCCAAACCCGACTTTTACTACTTACAACGGTATCAGTGTGAATCAAAATCTTTGATGGCTTCGATATTCTCATAGCCTGTGATGTGATTCATAAGATCTCATATGGCTTAGCGGTGTCTGACGCATGATTATACAATGCCATCAGATCGCTATTACAAGATCACGAGTCTATTTTGTACGAGGACATGGAGAAAAATCTCCAAATAGAACTCCCGGGAATCTTATTTTTAATTCAAATCTGCCTAGTAGTTATTCCTCTTATCTGTCCAAAAATCACAATCGCTCTTCAGAGATCGTAAAAATTCACAGGGGGTGATTAGAAAGATCATAATTCCATCCCCTAAAAAAATCCCGATCACTCGAATCCGTGAAAAATCTTCACACAACCCCGCATGGACCGTCACCGAACCTTGTTAAGTAAGAATCTCATCGGTCAATTCGCAAACACCTCCTCGCTATCACTGGTCACCTTTGCCGAATGCACAGACTGATACCTCGTCAGGCACGCATTCTAAAATCTCGTCACCTCCTGGGCGCGTCGTCAGTCCACCGCAAAAAGCACCTTGTCTCGAGTGCGAGCCGCAAGAAAAAAGCCAGTGGCAGGAGAGCATCGGCCGCCCGTCCGATATAATTGGCTCTACCGCGGGAACCGGACCATACCCCATACACCGTACACCTATGGGAAACACAGAGGCGCCCGTAAAAGGCGGCGACAGTGGCAACAACATAGTGGAAGTATATATGGGAGGCGCATCTCCCGCCGCCGTTGGCGCACGTGCGAAAAAAGGCGAACGTGCGCTCGCTCAAGGTGGCAATTTCTGGGCCTCTCGCGTTTTTACCCACGCCTCTCACTCTCGCCACTCTCGCAGAGAGCTCGCTCCCGTGGGTAATGAGAGGAAGAGAGTCGACGACGGGGCCAGAGAGCCCGGAGGAATATCGGCCGTCGAGAGCTGACACATCCCTCGTCGTGTTGGCGGAGCGGAGCGACGATCGGATCGCTCCTTTGGCGTGACGAGTACGGACTCGAATGGGTACTTGATTATGTCCCACGGACGACGTCGAGAAATCGGAGCACATTTTCACGCTTATTCGGTGAGGTTTGACTGGCGGGTGGAATAGTCAATTGCTCGGGCTTAAGAGTAGAGGAACGGAGTGGACCATTGCAGAACTTACGATGATCTCTGGGATGAGTTACTGAATATCTCATAGTCGAACTATCTCAGTCTATCTCTTTATCTTACAGCTGTAACATAGCTATGTTTCAGCGCTCATGCAGCTGTAGTTGACATATCAAGCACTGAGGGGCAACTAAATTATTCCATTATGAGAAAGTTAGACGCGTAAAACTTATATATCGATAATGAAAACCTGATTCATTTATCATAAATTGGAATTACAATGAAGTGAGCTGTTGATGTAAGGAGGATTGGTCAGAAACTTTGGCCCACTTCTTGGATCCGAGATGAATGGGTGAGGCCCATAAGAGTAGGATGACAAAAAGTTCTGGAGTAAAATTTCACATCTTTATTCCACTGAAAAATTCTGTCATGATTCACTACTTATCCAACCCTGAAAAATGAGTCCGAGATTGATAACTCTTTGCTTGCATCACTTCCTAAGTCTATCGTGGATCCAACTGCAGCGTCCGCTCTGATCTATTGTTTCACAATGGATTCCATTCAGACCAGTGCTGTTGATAAAAACTCTTCCGCTAAGAAGACTCAACCCTCTTTTTACAATCAACTGTCCCACTCAAATGATTTTGACACACTCCTCACGCATGGATTTCCCTACGGCACACTCGCGAGCTATCAAATTTCCTCTACGGAACATTCATCAAAGTCCTCCGAATACTCAAGATCATCTGCAAGCAGACGCTCGAAAACGTTGCTTGATTTCAACGCTCTACAGAATACCCAGACGTGCCTCCACCACTCGGTCTCGCCGTTGTCAAGAATTTCCTTCTTTAGCATATGTTCCAGCTGATCGATCAAAAGAGCCACCGAACCGAGAAAGAGAGGAGTGCCGAGCGAGCGATCCTCTCGCAACGTCAAGGACCTTATCGATAAAAAATTTTCCGGTCCATCATCAAACGCGATATGTCGATAGGCACGACGCTCCTCACAAGAAATTCCTCCGAGGATTGCGCAGCTCCTCAACCCTCACCCTCTCTGATTGCCCGCACGCGACAAAAAGCATCGCTGCAGCGAGCGGGGCCAGAAATTTCGACTCAGCGTCGCTAGCTCTCATAGATATACGAAGCCCTTGGAAGATCCCAAGATCGAGAGCCATGCGGGCAAAGAAGTGCATAGACTCGCGCGCCAGCTCTTGGTATTATGGAGGGTGGCCCGCCGCCGTCGTTTTGTCAGCGCGATCGTTACACGTCCAATTTCCATCATCTTGCGCTATCTCGGCCCCCGCTCCTCCTCCTCCTCCTCGTCGTTTTGCGCTCGAGGATTACCCGAGATTCAGGGGCTGCCCCAGAAGCTGCAGCTGCTCCCCGTCTCTCTCGCTCTCTCTTGCCCTCTTTCATTCCCTCTTTCTCTCTCTTTCTCGTGGACCACCTCCTCCTTTTACGCTGCTTCTCCTACGGGTTGCTGCAGAGAGGCAGAAAGAGCGCCGAGTAAGTGGGATCGTTCCCGAAGACAGAGGGGCGTAAGTGTTTAAGAGATGGAAAGGCGGGATAAGACGGGGATAAGGCCGAAAAAGTGGAGGTGCGTTCTCGAGCGACGAGGAGGAATGTTGAGATGTTGAATTTGGAGGGTGGAGGAGAGCTGAGTCGCGAGTAATGGGAATTTCATGAATGAGAATTGAAAATTTTAGCTGCACTCGACGACGTATACTCTCTCATTCGTCTGCTGGAGCTTGCCTTGCTTCACATCGCTAATTATGTCGGAGTGGAAATACAACTCTTCCGGTTGAGCGGATCAGGTGTTGCTTAAAATGAATGCTTCATTCGTGAGCGACGTAGTTAATTTGGGACTCATCCGATTAGCTAGCTTTTTGAGAGGATCTGCGAGGTTGGGATAGTATTTTTCGATACAAGTGCCAAGTTCCGCAGTAGTAGAATTTTCCATACGGGTAGTTTCTGCATTGCGTATAATCGTTTTAAGCCCGAGTCGGAGGCGAGGTTTAAAATGAAAATGAAAAGATGAACCATGTACTCCGTACGAGTATTGAATACTACTTTTAGATCTACCGTGCGGGAGTATAAACGTTTCTGCACTGCGGAAAAGTTCACTCTTCCACAAGATGGATTGAAATAGTAGGTATACCTCTAAATAAGAACGTATAGAAGTTAAATTTCGCATACCGAGTGATGGGTTTCCGGCCCGAGCCGAAGGCGAGGATCGGAACTTCCACGAGACTACAACATTTTTATATTACGCCCGTGTATCGAATGTTTTCTTTCAACAAACCGTGAATAAAAGTCAAAAGTTTGCGTGAAAAATAAACTTCCACACACAGGATATCGAAAACTATCCTTTACGCACTTGTATCGAA
>JAPYYZ010007008.1:0-11084 GCA_030522705.1 Eretmocerus eremicus | reverse complement strand
CGGTCTGACTAACCTGACCGCCCTGATCTGGTCTGACCGAACGAGCGTTCGGTGAGACTTGGTCAGACCAGATCACGCTAGCCCCCTCTCCCTCCATTCTCTCAACTGCGATTTTCTCAACAAAACCGTTTCAGAGAGCTAATTTTCATGCTCGAAATGATACAACAGCTGCCAAGTGACATGAGATCGTGCTCATTCTTATGATTTTACTCAGAAAATAGCAGTTGAGCGAATGGAGAGGGGGGTGGCTAGCGTGATCTGGTCTGACCAAGTCTCACCGAACGCTCCTTCGGTCAGACCAGATCAGGGCGGTCAGGTTAGTCAGACCGGTCTGATCTCCAAAATCGAATAAACCTAATCTATCGCGATAAATATATTTATACTACTTCACTATGAAGCAAAATCAGCCGGCCGAGGGCATGCACTGCACATGCGCATACGCGGATGAAATCAGTTACGATCGCGGAGGTAGAATAGCGTGTAGGTGATGGATCATACGAATGATGAGGTCACAACAAACCTGCAATTCTTCGTGCATCATTTCTAGGAAGCTTAGCCTCATCGTCAAATTTTTGTTGTGATGTGACTGTTCACACCCGATGCAGTCCTGTGTGCATTATCTAACCTCCACGAGTGGCTGTGAAAGTCTCCAATTTCCAAGTATCGAAAAGAGAAAAGTCGAATCAAAAGACAGCGCAATGATATTCATCAGGATCTGAATACACGGTACTTTTATTAGCAGAAGCTTGAGCAGAAGTCTCCACAAGTGTTGCTGGCAAGATGATTATTCTAGAAATATTTTGTTACTTGGACTAATTATTCTGCAGCATGATTTCTTGAGATTTTTTCATTCGAAGGTTCCTCTGATACTCTCATTCGACTCTCACATTTGAAGAGCGTGTCTCGAACTCGGATATTGCTCTATTTCTGATTGTAACCTTGGCCAGCTTGAAAAGAAAACCAAGTGATGTGAAAGTAAACATCTGACTAATTATGAGTCAACTTTTCGTATCCATGTTCAGAAACTGGATCACCAATGATCGGTCATCCAAAATTCATCAGGGCAGTACTATCACTATGTCGTAGGGACTTCAATTGGCGCTTCTCGAACCATTTACATGTCAGAGGAACCTGTAAGGAAAAGATGTGAAACAGAATTGAGTGCTCTTGAACAACATGAAATGGCCATTTTCTGAGACAGCTAGTTGTGATTTCTTCAGAGTATTGCTGCTTGACTATTGTAGGACAACGCAAACTCTTGGGGGAGTTCGTGAGTGCAATTGCTCAATCATTCTCAAACTACCTCATTGATCTCAAGTGTCCTTTTAATTGTTCGCTAACATCCACATTAGCTCATGTGTTACTATAGTCTCACAATAGTCTTGGATATAATGTTTTGAGCTTTAGATTTTGGAAAATCATCACAGGATCTTCAGACTTGAGTTTTAAGAGTAAATCACTCAGGCAGATTATTCTAATTGATTAGTTTCTCTTTGTTGGAGATTGTATCATTGATACCACAATTTCATACAGTGCCATATTGATAGTTCCTTCTGATGAAACTATCTGGAATAATCTGATGAGTTGTTGAGACTATTCCAAGATTTCACTTAAATTATATTGAAGCGACAAAAAAACCCAGCAATCTTCCATACACGAGCACCGTAGTCAAGTTGACATGTTATATATATGGAGTATCTTGAGACAGCTCATATGCATGAGAATCGCCCAAATTCATCTCAACCTTACTGTTCCCTTTAGTATTACAAGCACATGAACTTATCCTAGAACCATACTCAAGTTGATATGTCATAAACGCAGGAGCTTGAGACAGTTCATACGCATGAGAACCACCAAAATACATTTGCCATTTACCGTTTGCTTTAGTATAAGCACTTGAAGATCTTTCAAATAACAATGAATCCTATCATATCAGTATTTTTGTTAGCATTGCTTTGATAATGGTAAAAATCTGCAGCTCGTAATGTCCACTTTGACAAAATGAATGAAGACTGATTTTGAGTTCCTTAGAATTTTCAACACATGAAATTGAGTTTTCAAGGGTATAGTAAGTAAATAACTCTCGCTTGTGCAACCATCCTCAATTATGACACATTTCATTCCTTAATCCAAGTCTCCTTATAAGACTCAGGAACTCCGTTCCTTGCGCGTTTCTTGATAGCACAAGTTTTTTTTAAATTTTTTTACGATTTTTCCGATCCGAGTTACGACCTTCGCAAGAAGATGTTTTATCTCATGTTCGCACTCATCGAGATTCCGACTGGCACGGTTACCCCGTTCATTCAGGATCTATTTCAATCATAAAATTTATTGTGAGCGATTCATTTGATCTGCAAGATTTCAAAGTGATACTAGCCAAATTTTCGATTATGTCATGGCGTCATAACCATAGCCTTGATGAGTAAACACGACAAAAAACTTTTTCTTCCGTAGGTCATAACCCAGATCGAAAGAGTCATGGGAAAATTTTCAGAGAAGGATAATATGGTTATCGAATCCTTCTACAATATCCCGTTTCAATTCTTATGATTGGATATGGTCCGGCAAAGTTACAGGTGATTGATTGAAGACACATTTTTTCACACTTTCAACGTTGAGTGTAACCTAGTAAAAGGCATAGAGAAATTCTTCAAAGAACATAAATCGATAGATTTTATTATTATCTTTCAGATGCTTTTTTTAAAATTGCCGTACAACAAAGCGTTTTGGAGATACTCGGGATTTACTGAGACTATCCATGATCCATTAATTTTGAGAGGCACTGTAGCTCCAATCCGAACTGCGTATTGGCAGAAGGCACCACTGTGTGAAATTTTGGAGGGATCCGTGGAACATTCTTGGGGTAATTTGAACTATGGTACAATCACAATATATTTGCACGATAACTCAAATTACTCCAAAAGCTTTCCGCGGATCACTCCAAACTTTTACACAGTGGTGCGTTCTGCCAAAACGCAGTTTAGATTAGAGATACCTTTTTGGAATACTGTTTTGTTCTATCCTAAATCAATCTATGAAGAATGTCGGTGAGGTAGAGCTTCTCCTTCCTCTTGATAACACATGGATTATTGTTCATTACTTTCAAGGTATTCAGCAAGCCGTCCCACGTTTCATTCGATGTGGGTAGTCAGATGTGAGATATTTTAGACGGATGAGTGAACAGATAATGAACGAAGTTCTTTCTATTGAACAAAATAAATTTGACAAATGGTAAGAAATAGGTGAGATAAGGACTAACGCAGCTGCGTGATATTCAGAAACTAGACTGTTTCTAAAATCGATTGGAATGGAATCTTTTATCTGACGAAGTCATTTGATACAAAACTCGTACATAGATTGGAAAAATATTCTGAAAGCAATGCCATAATTTTTTGGTATTTGGCTCAAGTACATTTGACAAGAATCCTTGTCGATGCAATCAGTTGTTTGGAGCTACAGAGTGCTCGAGGTAAGGAATCATCACTAAGCTATCAAATACACCAAATAGAAACTGTCTCTTTCAGAAATGAAAGAAAGAGTCAGATCCGATTGTGCTGAGGCTCATGTCTTTGAAATTCATATAGCAATAGAGTTACCTTCCTTCGCGCGATTGAAAACTGATTTCTGTTTAATGTACATAGAGTAGTCAGTTCTTGTGATGATTATTGATGACCTTAACGATTTTGACTATGATTACAGGCTCTGGTAACGTTTCTACAAGATTCAGCAGTACTCAGTTGTTGCGTAGACTTCACGTACACCATACCTGGTAGGTTTCCCACTTATGCTGTCACTTGGCCAGATAGTAAATCTAGCCAGACTCGCAAATAAATCAAACAGAAATATTGGGGGCGTCATGCGATCATTCATCCAGATCAAGTTCATCCTCTTCCTGGTCGGTCTCCAACAATCATCGTCCTCAATATTCCGGATAGAGTATGAAAACTTCACACACTCGCATACAGTTAGCGGCAGTGCTGAACTAGTTTACTCGCCAGTGGTTGGAAGAGTTGATGATAATTTTCTCTTAGCCTCGTGCGACTCCGCGGAACTCCAGAATGAGATCAGTTGCGTCTTTCGAGTGAAGAAACCACACGAGTCCAGAGGACTATCATCAAGCAAATCGTGTAGACTAGGGGTGAAACACAATCCAGGCCGGAAGCTAATGTCTCAACATCCTCCATTAGAGATGAAATTGCTCGGTAATGCAGATAAAGCTCTCATTGAATGGAAAGAGGAGACACTTGATAATAAACTCGTGTATAAGCATGTGTCCATCCTCACAATGTCTAATTGCACACTGATACCTCTGAATTTTGTGTATTACAATCGCTCTCGAGATCAATCTAGCGCGTTGAGTAACGCATTGGTATACCCTGATAGATTTGAAATAATCTCATCTGATCCTAACAAATGCAATAAATTAGACAGTTGCAGAATATCGAATGATAATGATGGCAATCAGTTCGGTTCCCCTCAGCTTTTCCCGATTGAGGATAGAATTGCTGAAATCATTTCGGCTTCCCCAATATCAGTGGTTGATGGGTTTTATGTCCTTCACGAGGAGATTGATGGCAAACGATCACCAAGTCTCCAGTATATAGTTGGATCGGGCAATGGGCACCAGCGAATTTTCACCAATGTGAGCGTCAATTTGTTGGATTATTCCTTGGTTCATTCTAATGCGAATAATATGTTCACCATTTGTGCCACAACCACGGCTGTGTTACATTGCAATCAGTATAAAATTGGCGCAGTCGATCCAAAACTCGATGTTATGTTCTTCAGCATGGGAAGAATCACTACCATTTACAATCTATCAGGAGGAGGCTTTTTACTCCTATTTCTAGATTGTGACGGGGAAATAAACCCGATATGTAAGACACTGATTGTCCAGGAAGTCCATACGAATAAGACATTGAGAAACTCATGGGAGATAGACCTCGATATCAAATGCGGTGGGACTGTGAATCAAATCAAGATCATCACTAAAGACATGTACCCGGATCTATATTGTTTCTACTTATCCTGCGTACTTGAGGAATTCAATGGAGACGAAAGAGTATCCAGTACCTTGAAGGTATCTAAAAATTGCATAAGAGGGATATAGTATGGATTCAAAATAATGGCTCTTGCTCTCGTCCTGAGAGACTCATCTTACAAGATTTTTACTATTTTATTCCCTCCCGAATGGGACTCCTTTTTGGAAGATCCGGAAGAAGGAAGAATATGAGAGATAAATACATTTTTGGGTGATCTGTATGGATTAATTTGTGCGTAAGAATTCGATGAGACACAATAAATAACGTTTTTGACGTCATCGATTTTGTTTAGCTGGAATTGCGTATCAATATACTCTGGGTGCCTCTATGTGGTTTAGGATCTGTTCTATGACGGAATTTCTTGAATCTGAGGAATGGAGTGTAGATTGGCGGTCCTTAATAGCCCACGCACTACAGAATTCTTTTCGATGAAAGTCAAAAGCCATGTTCCCAAAACACCGCGTAGTTACATCCATCATGTAGAAAGAGGATAATGATTACTGGAATCCGGACTATGATAATAATGTCTCTCTCCCCTCCAAAGCGACAATGACGTGGTTTCCCATCTCTACTACTCTAGACTGTTGTTGATGGTCTGTAGAGTATGACTCACGACATTATACTCTTATTGCAAATACAATTAAGCTTTCCGGTCAACAATGTACTACGCTCAGGGAAAATCTGCAAATGGGAATTCATTCAATCCCCAGTCGGTTTTTATCACATTCTATCCAGCGTGTGATGAGAACATAATTGACGATCAATAGGGAAGATGATGGCGAATTAATTCCTAAAATGAATTATCGAAGCCAGTACCTCGTGGTGATGAAATATCTTGTCCTCATTTTCTTGATCTTGGAGCTTCAGGAGACCGACGATGAATCTCATCGTGATCATTACTTATTGCATTGTATTTCATCTCTTCCCCGTCCGTCATAGGAAGAAGGACGATCATGATTCATGAATGTCAACGATTGTTGGATTCACCAATAATTATGAATTCAATCGTTCACATCTCAACGTCTCAATATAGTTTGACCCCAACTGTCACCCGACGCATCTTATGCCAAGTTATAGATACCCGAGCCACGCAAGCTCACGATTGAATCATTAGTCCCCAATGACATCTAAGATCCGATGGCACTTGCAAACTTCCGCGTAACACAAGCTCGAGTCTTTGGGCACTACATCACCGCTCTATCGTTGCCTAATTCATCAAGACAAGCACTTATGGCTAACTCGAGCTCTCCTCGGCGTATGCGCGATCGTCGCCCAGCTTGGATTACGTCTTGTTAGCCCATTGTTAACGGCTCGGTGTCAAACTGCACACCTGTATCCGGAACGCTTCGCGCCTTGCGACCAATTCGGTGGCCAAGATGAGCCATCGGAGTGAATCCACGGATTACTCATGTCTACTTGTAGCACAGTTTCCAATTGCCGTTATAGGATCTGCTTCGCAATAGATGCGAATGAGCTTGGTCTCAAGCAGCTTCATCGAAGTCCTTAGTTCAACCACGATCCAGTGGAGTTCCCATTCTACGCTTCGTGAATTTGTCGAGCCTTGACAGGATGAGAAGTCTACATGGTTAAGAGCGCCAAGGTACTGCAATCGAGATGATGGGTGAACGCGTAATTCCAGTATCTCTTATCGACATCGGTTTTGTGGGCTCTGGGGTTCAGTTTCGTCAGATTCTGAAAGATGCCGAAAGAATCGATCGTGGGTGCTTAACGAATTTTGAGTTGATATCTAACACCGGACTTGGTGGATTTCTCGGGTGATGTGTTGCTATTGATTCAGTCGGCAACATTAATACATGAAAAATTGAAAATGACAATGGGCTGTTTGTGAATAAAATACGCCGCGGACAGAGATTAGCAGAATGCTGTCTCAAAACATTATCATTTGGAAGATTCCCGACCAAAGTGACGTGAGCCCACTTCTGAAAATGCCAAAAATTAAGCCTCAATTTTGATGCTTCTAAAACTCTGTTCAAGTTTGGCACATCAGACAAAATTCATGACATTGAATGGAATGTTTTTAGTAGAAAAAAATCTGCGACAATGGTTTTTGGACGAGATTCCAAGTGGAAAGATCACAACTACGAAAAAGTTAGTGGAATTACGTCACTTTGGTCGGGAATCCTCCATTTAAGCGACATGGGGGGTCTGTCAATAACTCCGACTGATTGAGGGTGAGTCACCCTGGTGCACACTACAATATAAATATTCTGAGACTCCAGGTTTTTGATGTTCTACATGTATTCGAAGGAACTAGTTTCTCTACCTTGATAGATTCTCTACCCCGATTGATAAATTTACAATGAGACCTCAGTTAGCAGATGTCTAAATCCGCATCAGGGCTGCAAACGATGCCCAAATTCGTGAGGTGGCGGTGGCCGATCAGTACTCATGTGCGAATTGAGGTGAATTAAGCTAGATCGCTCTAATAGGCTCTTTGAGAAGTAAACTTGTGCGGAGATGTTACAAGAGAATTCTGCCACGATAAAATGATGGATAAGCCATGACTTTCGGTGATTAGATGACTGCAGTTTGTTTTATAAGAGTTCAACCCTTTGCGGCATGGTGGCCCACATGTTAGCCACCTAATTTCACCTCAAAAGGTTCTAATTTTGAGTTTTTTCGAGGCTATTTCAAGTATTTTCACTGGGTTTTCTCAGTGAACAGCTCGAATAATAGTTGCAGAAGGGTTTTGCATTGCTTCAGAGCTGATATTTCTTTAGAGTTACGTCATAAATTCGAATGAACATTAAAAAAATGGGATTATCTAAAATTCGCAATCAGCGACCCATAAAAACATAGTACACCAATTATTGGTGCCTCAGAAAAATGTGTGCCGCAGAGATTTAAAGTCACGAGGTGGCCGCCGATGAATTAGTAGAGCTTAGCGAGCACGCAACGCTAGTTAGGCGTTTCTGCGACATTTTTGACGTGAATTCGTTACGCACTGACCTCTGCCATGCACGATTGACTAATATACTGAACTTAGTTCTAGTTTCAAACGACTTTACGGCTGTATGTAACCGACAAAGTCGCGAACTGGCAGACATTGATTGTTACTGACTGATCCGCTTGCTGACAGATTTATTCAGCATAAACTCATCCCACCTCGCTGACACGATCATTGCTTATGCTCTGATAATCAGTGAGTTCTCACTGATTGCGGCGGAGAGAGTACAATATTTGAATCTCTTGATTATGGTATTGTTGGTCTGGACAACAGGAATCAAAAGAAGCTGAGTGCTCGGAAACAAAGAACGCAATTTTCGATCAATCACCGCGAATAGGATACATGTCTCGCTATGCTCTGACTGTCTCACGCCAGGGTCAAGATATGCGTCGCGCGCATTCTCGAGGAAATAATTCGTGGCTCGAGCATCCTCTCCAGCGAGTATGCACCTATATTTTCTGACGCGCTAATGCGCACATGGTCGCCCGATCGTCCAGTGCGAATCGATCCTCGGCATCGACAGTCCTTGCTCGCGTCGTTTGCAATCATCGTATCCCGCTCCTCTCCCCAACCTAGACTTATCCGCATGCGTAATATCGCCAGCGTGTTTACCGGATGTGCATCACGATCAAGAGCCTTAACGCTTGCGTAACGCCCATCCGCATCTCGCGTCTCTTTGCGTATGTGTGCCTCTAATTATTGTCTCAGCCGAGAGTGAATCTCGAGACTTCCGCTCGGCTGAATCATGCGTCCGAGACTCGTTTCATCCGCGGTCACGCGCAATCCGTCGTCGCTTTCCTTGAGCCCGGCGCGCATTATGCGCTTCCTGCATTAGATTATTTACTCGTCGCAGTCGCTGTTACGTACTTGCGACGCGAATGCATTTGCAAAGTGAGTGCGGCGCGAGGGCGAGTCCCAAGTGAAAAACAAATGACTTGTAAATGATTTTTGTATAGCTTGTCAATAGCTTGTTTTTTGACAGAAATGGACATAGTTTGGCAAGACATTGACAACCTATTCACAATGTATTATATCTTTTAAGCGTAGAAAATACCATTTTGAATTTCACGGTGGGTTGGAGGTTGCAAAATCTTGACCGCCCGGCACAAGTTATGGCGGGAGAGGGCGAGAGTGAAATTTAGTTTGCCGAAAGCCATGGGCCGGATCAAATTGAGAGTTGTACTCGCGTAGTTTTTGTGGTCTCTGAATTTGGACATGAGTCTGATAGTATGACTTTAACCTGTAAAATGGTGCCTCCACCCATACCCTGGTGAACGGATGGAGAGGGGCGGAAGGTGAAATCCAAAAATAAAGGGCCTGGGTTGTGTATGCTCGAAGATGTTTCCAAGTCTTATTTGCAGTTAGAATGAAAATGATCTCGGCATTGGCGCATTTTAATTGGCGGGCAGCGGTGCATATTCGATCTGCATCCGCAAGAAAGGATTGATCGCAAATAATCACCGAATGCTACTCGAAGAAAATTTTCATCTCCAGTGAGAGCAGGAGAGGTTATGGAATAACGATCGTGAGCAATGGCCGAGAGGTTGGCTTGGAAATCAGGTGTCGATAAATTGGAGAATAAGTTCTCATCTGCTTCGCGCATCCCTCTCATCCTGATGTAGTGGTGACTCATTTTCTGTAAGATTCTCATCGATACATCCTGTAAAGCGTGTATGCATACGCAAGCAAGTTTCGAGCCCCGATCCCGGAACCTGAACCGGAACTGACCCCGTAACCGGAATAGAGTACCAATATCGATGGGATCTATCTTATCGGTACAATTAGTAGATTATGCAGATACAGAGATCACAAATTTCCCAAAATTTTCTTTGTTCATCATTTCCCCATGCTCCCCATGACCACGCAAATCACCGATCCAGCGCATTGAAGTTGGCAAAGGCCGTAGCCTCTGCGCACAAAATCCAATTTCAGCGCATTAAGTACGTCCTCCCAGTACCGCTCGAGCTGCATCGTCATTCCCGCATCAGCTCGAATTCATTCGACCGGATCAGCTCTGAACTCAGTAATTACACTCGCTCGGTGAAATTAAAAATTCAAGCGGCTACTCGCAATTGCAGCGGGTCGTCCCAATTGAGAGCCGACCGCTCGAATTAAGCTCATCCCCGAGCTACAGATATACCTTTATCCCATTGTGTACCGGCTCTTACCACAGCATGACGGCGCCAAGTGACGCGTAAATGGTAAAAAAAAAGAAAAAAAACTATATATGACAAGCACCGTGCTTTTCTTACTCTCCGTCGCATCAATCGAGCTCTGATCGAGGCCGACAGCGGAGACGCGCTTAATCGGCACAAGAATGCAGTCGGCGAGGTATACAATAGAGAAGATCTGTCGAGTATGTTTCATTGGCCAAAGCGAGAGGTTCTCCTGTACTCTGGTCTCTCGTGTTGACAATGAGTTCGACTCGCTGATTCGGAAGTATGCTTGGCTGCTCTAGATGTTCACGAGTCCGCGCTGAACGCTAGAAGGCTGGCGTTGGATAAACTATGTTCGAGATTGATCACTGAAAATCAACCTTTGTTATGAAGTGAAAGATGAAGGATTTGTGAATGTGAAGATTCTTAAGAAGCTAACGGCGTTTCTTGCTAATTTTATTTGCACATCAATGCAACGTTTCAACTACAGTGGAACTTCGTTGACTCGAACCTCCACGATGCACAAGCAAAACTTCGAGTTAAAGAGAGAAATTTGAGTCACCCATAATTTATTTACCGAAAGCTCATTACAAGATGCGGAGCACATACTTCGAGTTGACTTTCCAGTTAGTGAAGTTTGAGTTAGCGAATTTTATTGTACTTTTCTATGTATGCCCCTGGGTATTTATTGAAGTAAAAATTTCGCGCGCAGAGCGAGACTTTGCGCGCGCGAAATTTTTTTTCGCGGGCGTAAAATGATATTGATTTTCGGCGCGCGGAAATCAATACCTATGAACGCAAGATTCAGTTGACCTCCAAAATATAACCTCGTTCTTCCTCCGAAACTCTTGGCAGATTCTCGAAGAGATGAGGAATAAATCGAGGCAGTGAGTGCATGAAGGCTCATGGGATGTAACT
>JAPYYZ010007007.1:0-11203 GCA_030522705.1 Eretmocerus eremicus | reverse complement strand
CTCGCTGAGATTCGCCTCGCTATCACGGCTCGCGCTGTAGTCACGCAGAGCCGGTAACCAACCCCCGTGCATCGTACGCATTTGCGTGTGCCACAGCCGAGGCTCTCCGATGCCTCTCTGCTTTCCATTTTTCAACATTTTTTCCGCGCGAATGTTTATGGGCTGTCGTGTGGACCTCCCCTCAGTTATCCATGCAAATCCTCAGAGTGCATTTTTCTCGGGGCTTTTCAACATTACAATCGTCAGGTATACCCACTCTCGACGTACCCGACGAGGAAAAGTTTTGTCTCGCTTTGTCAGTCTGTCTGAAGGATGTCTAGGTCTCCTAGACGTCTCCAGACATGTTTGCTGTGATGAGACGCTGCGAGATTTATACTTGAGCAATGTAAATTCTGATTGGGTTACCTATCAATTCTACCGAGCTTCTTCCAACGTCTTTGCGTCTGCTTTACTCTCTCCTGTGAATCATCCTGATTATTCATATCAATAATATCTGATTTCAACAAAAATATAATTCGCAGTTGCATCGAATTCTAAGAATAACGCCTCAATGGAGATAAGATGCATTGTGTTCTTTCGACTCAGCTTCTGATTACGAAGCTTATCATGAACAGAGACATTTAGTATCGCTGTATCATTTGATGATTAATTTCATTTGGGACAAGTAATACATTACATTTACATAATCATTTCCAGATGCAGTAAAATTTCCATCTTATTCTCTAACAACACATCAGACCACAGACACGTTGAAATCTGTATTATTCAATATATAGCCACTGTAGGGTCTGAAATTCAGTCAGTATGTAATCATTTCTTGATCCAAGATAATTCATCACAAGAATCCCAGGAATGACCAAAGAAGCTCCTCAACAATCAGGCGTCTGGTATAGTCTACAAAGTCTATACGATATTGAAAATTTTCTGAATGGAGGAACGTCTGATCGCGTGGTCCAAATTTGCACACACATATCGGTTCATTAGAGGACGATCATGAACCTTCATAAAATTCACCATAGAATGAGGCCCTTTAACCATTCCCATACTCCGACCTCTGGGCGCACTTATCTGGCGAAGCTCAATGCGATGCACTGGCGTGTGCATGGTTCCTCTCAAACTAGGAAATCGAACCAATTTCGGAGCACTCGATGCTCCCAGCCCCACGTCTCTCTGCCTCTCTATTTCCCTCGAAACCAACTCTCTCAACCTCTTCCAGAAGCGCACATACGTAAATATATAGACGCCACTCGTGCTCAATGTAAGAGGTATCTTGGCTTTTTCAGTCCCTCGAGGAGGAAGAAAGCTGGGTCTGCTCGTTATCCGGCTCTGCGCGTTACCTCGTTCGATTCTCATTGGACTCGTCTACTCTCTTGCAAGCTCTTCAGCAGCAACAGCAGCAGCAGCAGCGCCAGTGTAGATCCGTTGCCTTGTCGTCGGAGAAGCCGCTCCTTCTTACACGGCTGAAATACTGATAGGCTTTTTTGCTCTCTCCACTGCTCTAAGATCTCTTGCTGCCTCGATCTCTGAGACTCTCTGAGTTTTTCGCGATGCCTGCTATCGCGAGCACACGAGTCTCTAAAGGAGAGCTAAGAAACAAGACCAGGAAAGTGGCGGGATCGCGAGGAAAGGGAATTCGTAAGGATGAGACGTTATAGCGGAGGACGACAACACCGCACGAGGAGCTTTGCCGCGTTTGCTTGCACGCCTTGGTAGTCGCTTCCTCGAATGGCAGAGACGAAGCTCGGCTCCCTTCGCTTGTTGGTATATTCAATATTTAATTGCGTTGGGGATGAGCGCCTCTTTATATTCATCGATTATGTAGAAGCCCTTTCCCCGTGTACAAGACTCTCTTTGTGCTCTTTGCTGGGTTTTTTTGCTCTGCGAGTTTACAGCCCGCGGCGGCTCGGAGTTTTCTCGTCGCATGTCTGAGTAATTATCTCTACACCGATGCTCAGTGGTATCGAGGTTTGACAGAACATTTTCCTTGTTAAGTCTTCATCAAGAGGCTCGTCGAGTTTCTCGAGAACAAGCAGATGTTGTAGACTTATAACAAGATCTTTGCTCGTAGTTGATTTTAGTAAGGTATTGTGCTCTCATATACAAAAGTCACCATACACATTCAACTTTCGAGGGCTTCGGAGATTCTTTCGATCTTCGGAAATTCTTTAGATCGATCCACCAACTGTAAGGTAAAATAAATCAGAAGAAATGCAGTTGGATCAATTTTAGCCACACTTTGGGTCTGGAGCAATGGTCAGTGATTTTAATTGTTTTGTGGACTAGAAAACAGGCATTGAATTTGATGGATCAAAATTTCAGCCGATCCGACTCCTATTTTCAAAGTAATGAGGGGATTTTAAGGTCAAACCCATCCATTCCTGCAAAATGGGTTCACAGAAGAAGGCTCTGAGATGCAGGTCACGGACTTTCCTACATTTCTTTATTCGGATAAGAATCATCGTCAATATGATGTACTCTAAATCATGACTGATGGATGAAGATGATGAATAATCAGCCTCGTGATCCATCTCTGTACCCTCATCCGCACCCACCAACCCAAGTCGTTCGAGGTTGGCTTACAACAAAGCATCTTATAATTTTCTCACAATCTGGGATAGGAAAATCATTTCATCTCATCAAAATGCAATCAAATATGGTAAGAACTAATACTTTACGTTCGCAAACATGATTTTCTCTAAAACATTGTTCTGCGTGCCCAGAAAAAAGTGTACAGATGATGAGTTAGGGTACTTTGGTCATCCTATCTCTGGAGAAGTGGGGTGATGTGATATCATGTTTTTCCTCAAGAAAGTGATGAGATTTTGAGTCATGTGGGGTCCCGCTTTTCACCTCTTTCAACTTCCTGTAGGAGCCGACCTTCTTTTCAATGTGATCCATGGGAAAGAGTAAAATTCGAAATACTAAGTCTCATTCCTTTTTTAGAAATGTAATCAATGCTTGACCTGAGTTAAACGTGCTTGTGATGATACGAGGATGAAACGAGGAGTGACCGATGGCCTGCAGGACCCTTTAGTCTCAAGAGTTCACAAATTATGGTGGCACTAGTACTTACCAAAAGTCACATCATCTTTGGCATTTTTTCCTGCTGTATCAGAATACTTCTGGTTCACTCGACGTTTCACTGAAACAAGTGTACACCTGCTTGGAGACTATGACAGTCCATCAAATTGAGTATGGTAGACTCACCTAGGGTAACTATACGCTGGAGATTGATATGATGTTTCATTGTCTAAACTACCACGGACCAGAATCTCAGAAATTGCCATATAAGATTACGCCCATCTTACCCATTGGGCCATGGAAGGGGAAATGCAGAGCCTCTATCTGGTTTCTGCCATTTACAATGCATGTTTTCCCTCTGAAAAGACTGCAGGGAAACTTACATTGCTCCAGCAGCCTTGCGCTTGTCTTCAGTATAAGCACGTATGTAATACTCACTCAGAAAGCAAAAACACAAGCAACACGGTACAACCCGCAGACGCATCGAGTGGTGCACAGCACGCAGATGAAGAGTAAAGCAGGGAGTGTGTTGGGACGAGGAGAGAAAGAAGTACCTACGAGCGGATAGAGCAAAATAGAGCGAGGGAGATGGAACGGAGGAGGCGGTCATTGGCGCGTGACCCCGCGGAGATCTTATCTAACACGAGGCACGGAGCATCGGGACCGCGCTCGCCTTTCATCCCGGAAAACAATCGGTCGATCAGCTGCAGCAGCCGCCGCTGGACCATTGTCATGGATCCATATTCGCCCAGAACCGCGCGTACTCGCCAACATCACGTGCTGCCTGGCGTCGAGGAAATACCCACTCACGCCTCGCACGATGAATCCCGACCTACGTATTATAGCTTGCCGTGCATTTGCGTCCACGGCAAAGCCCGTATAGCAGAGTCGCTTCGTACCACCAACAGCCCTCGTAATTCGCACACGCAGCGAGTAGCTGTCGAGTCGTGATAAGGGCCCGCAGTCAGCCCACGCGTCAGACTCTCTCGGATTCGTCTCATTGTTCGCCCCCGCTTCTAGCAGACTGGCCAACCCAGAGCTATTGCTGCGTTTGAGGTAGAGACAGAGAGAGTGGGTGGGTGGCCTGGATATGGAGCTAATTTGGAATCGAGTCCTTTCCTAGTCAGAACTGGTCTTTCGTTTAATTACTCGAGAGTCGTGAAGAGATTCATCCGTTTTGTTCAGCAGCATTTCAAAAAAGCCGTATATGGTTTTCATCTTGATTCATCTAGAGACATTTTTTACAACAAAAGAAAGTCACAGAGATACATAGATTCACATAATATTTCTTTTTATGGGGGAAGTGGACTGATGAAATGCAGGAGGTGTACAGCCTCCAGTGGGATACCAAAATGGAACATGATTTGAAAGAATACTGCAAGCTCACAGCATTGCCAGCGTCAATATTTTTCTGGAAAAAAAAGGATTTATACAACTACTTATTTACTACACTGTAAAATATTTTATTCAAAAACTTCAACCGCTGCTTGAAGGTTCTTTCCAACCACTGGTTGAATTTTCAACCAATATGGTTAAATGTCCAACCAGGGGTTGAATCGACGATCCAAGGGGAACTGAGCATAGATTATTATTTTTTACCGCATTCTCAACCTTTTTCCAAGGATATTCTCTGGGACCTAGAGTTTTAGGTGGGTTCCGAACCATCGGAGTCACCGAAAAGACATTTATGAAAACTCACAGAGGTGCCGGACGGGATTCACACCTTGACCTTTTGCGTTGGAGATACCTTATCCACTGGGCCACGGTGGCTTCAAACGAAGCATCTAATCTCAAGGAGCGTCATGTCACAAATACTTTCGGATTTTTAGTCAAATAGCCGGTTAAAGCTACCGATTCAATGTCTTCTTCAAGGAAGAAGACATTGAATTGCGCGGAAACGGAGATGGCGCGTAGCGTGACCAATTATTCAACCGCGTGGTTGAAAATTCAACTAAGTGGTTGAAGTTTTTGTCCCAGCTGCCGGCTGAATTGTCAACAACTTGGTTCAACTTTCTTCCTAGTGGTTGACATTTTTTGTTGAATCTTTAGCCGCTTTTGCACAGTGCAGCTATTTAATGTTGAGAATCCCCGCGTGATGAAGCCGATGCATGCATTCGGTGAAGCTTTGCAAATTCTAGATTTACGACGAAAAAAATTTTCTACAATCAATGAGGATTAGTGAGTACTCATTCCAGCTCATTGAACTCCAGTGAATTGCGATCAACGTTCACTCATCTTCTCTCACTGTAGCGGAGAGAGTATAGTTGACATCTTTCATTCAACGTAGTACTCGGCAATAGACAAAAATATCAATCGCTTTTTCAAATTGAGAGGAAAATATCAGCATTTCATCAGGATTGTTCAATATTCAATCATCTGGACCTTGGTGTATGCGGTCCAAGTACTTTTGTACATAAGCCCTCCGTACGTTGGGGCTTTGTTCGCCTTTGTTTCTCTTGGTAGAGCGGACCTCCTCCGAGGCGATCTGGGCCACTGCAGCCATTGCGCCCGCGGACGATAACGCGAGAGCACGTGAGAGAGCTGAGATGACTTATGATCCAGACCCTGCCTGACCGATGCTTCTTTCGCCCGCGATCCGAGAGCAACAGCGACCAGCGAGATGCAGGCACGATCCGTCTTATTCGCCGCCCTGCTTCACGTAGAAAGAGTTTCTTTTTCGAATTCTACCCATGTAATACGAGGTCGGTGAACTTACATGATCTCCGCTTTCCTGCATTTCCGGTGATCCGCGTTTACAAGTTGTGAAACGCTAGTCCAACATCTTACTCGAGTTACGTTTTAGCTGGTACTGGATTCGAAATAGTCGAGTAGAAAAGAGGTCAATTGACACTAGATGCATCAGCTATGTGGCTCAATTCCGATGGTTCTTTCATCCCCACCTCCCTCCCGTCTCACTTACGATATCGATGCAGATCATTCCATTGTTAGCAGTCTCAATTATTTATTAGTAAAGGTCATCTTCGGATGGGACATCTTCCTCACTCCAGCATGCACCCCTTGAAAAATGTACATCGTATATGTGTAATAATTTTATTTTACACTTTCTAATTAGGATCAGGTGACCAGAAATACAGTTACAAAAATTCCACATAAAGTCTATCTTCCAAATGTTGATGCATGTAAGTCATGTCATTAATTTGCGTCATTTTCCATTCAGAATCACATTCTGACCTAATATGATGACTTTATTTCTCCTGGTTGATCACTGATTGCATACAAGACTTTCATGGTATCACTATTTCTGGTATCCTTATTGAATGCAGCGATGTTAAATCTGACGAATGCTCTTTCTTAATGCAAGCTGAGATCATGCTATATAACATTTCCTAAAACTTTTAAATTTCGTATAGACTTCATGTTGGATTTATTCATATATGCTCGTAAATTTCAAATGTAAGCGACCTATAGCATTGCAGTTACAGTCGGGCAGCTTCATCAATTACGAAAGCCCAGAAGTTTTTGATCTGTTCTCATAACTCAGAATGCAAATCGTCGTTCAATTTTCTGACGACTAGAATTTCTGTCTTGTTATCTAAAGCACTACTCAACTGAGCCAGCTCGTTAATTGAGAGTAATTTATCTTGCCCTTTTGCAAGCAAGTCTCTGAGAATGTCTGCGCAGAGCTCGATTCCCATCTCGTCATTTATGAGCTCGGCAAAACGAGGAAGATGAGAAATTGAGATGTGATTCCAGACATCTCCATTCCTGATTTGAAGCTGGTGGGTCCTTTCCTCGTTTCCTGTTTCGTCCTCCAACTCCATCTTCATATTTGGACGAGGGAGACCATCTGCGATAAATCTAGTTACCATGATGCAATGATTTCATCATAAGGAAAGCTCGCAAAGTTTTATCACCCCATCAGAAAGGCAATTATATTCAAGATGATCATGTTCTTAAATTATGGTGTCTCATCCATAACTTTCTTCTGTGCAGAGGAAATTTTATTGGGTTGATTTTGCACTCCTTTAATGAAGGATTAGCTTCGAGCATCATCATTTTGACGATATTCCAACATTAACAGTTGAAAATATCCTGCATGTATAGTGCTCCTCCACCACTCGAACCGCAGTCATCAACAGGGCGATGGTAAAATGAAATTCCTGTAGAAGAAATAGCAGTCTTCCGTTGCGGTCGGTATCGTGTACACTCGGCAAATTCCATTCCACTGTGAATCTCTCGGCGTAACTCGCAAGGAGTAGCAGAGATTAAACACACTGTAATTGCATCGGCCAAGGAGAAAAGAATCAAAAAGTACCGGCGAGTCGGCTAGACCCAGCAAAACTCATCCTCGCCGTGTTCTTCCCTTTCCCTCCTGTGTACAGTATGGCGCGCAAATACAGCAATAGGTCGGCGCGCAAGTGTTTACAAGCTAGTGGCCGTTAATTCGCGCGCATCTTCATTTCCTCGCGGCGCTTTTAATTTCCGTTCCGGGGGCGCCATAACCCGCCCCGGCGCCTCCACTCCCTCTATATATACCCGAGCGAATCATCCGTACACAGCGAGCCGAGAGCTGATGATTTTTTTTCCGCGCGTTGGGAAAAAGCTCGGGCTCGCACAGAGCCGATGCGATGCGCAACGGAGCTTGTGGAAAATTAAAGCTCGCGCGCTGGGGACAAAGGACACGCGCTGTGGTATATGCATGCAACGGGCCAAAGTGAACACTGCTCGGGCGAGATTACGAGCAAGATTTTCCAGCCAACGGGGGAATATGAGAGAATCGCAGCGAGATGAGAGCCGCCTGCTCGCGACACGTTTAGTTTCGTAATTAAAAAATTCGCGATGAAAGCAACTGTGCTTAATGCCCCCGCTCTCTGCGGTGGCATTCTGGAAATAAACGTAAATGCCAGGCAGCCAGCTAGCGTGGCCCCTGGATCTTTCCGAGCTTTAATTAAATTTACATATCTTTTCTGGTAATTCGGATTCCACGCGTGTACAGGGGAGAATCTTTTGGCCGTGGATGCTTCGCCGGGTACAGTTATGACTGGATGGAAGTGTTATCACCGTTGGGAGTATTCGGGACGCGCTAGACCGACAGAGAGTGTGTCACGGAGGCAGCTCTTTTGAGCATTCTGATTTGTAATTAGGGCTGGATTTTTTGTGTGGACTTTTTTGGAAAGGAACGCAGTGGTTTGCTCACTTCTTCACGGTGGTCTTTAACGAATATCATTCGATCGGGGTACAACATTAGGAGAGGTCAACTGCATAATTCTGAAAATCCAAACAATGGCCAACTTTACAGAACTCAGAATACTTTTTCCAGAATTTTGATGTCTATGTGTGTAAGGACGATCGTAAATGGATTCGAGATCTCGACTCTGAAGAATCTGAGACCTTGGTTGCAATTTGGGCTAGAAATCACTTGATTCTTAGCTCTTATCGAATGAGTCACTGCAATATTGACTCCTTACATTTCTAGCTATCTCGCACGGGAGTTCGATTCACTCACTATCAGGATTGATAAACTTGAGATAAAGTGGTACACCCCACCCTAGTCTCATCGAGATTGTTGGAATCCAGTTGGAAGACAAAATTCTGACTGTTTCCTGATTTTTTTCATGGGAAAGAAGTGTAAAAATTATACACTGATTACAAACCATGGTGGTACACGAAATAACTCAATTGTGAAATTAACAATGTATGGGAAAAATATTTTGCGATTAGTCCGTGGAGTCAGCGAAATAAGCTCAGGGAGTTATAATTCAGGGTTATAGAGTTCTGATCAATAAACTCATGAAATAAAGTTTCAATGGCAGGGATCAGGTTGCAAGGAAAAATTAGAATCATTGAGGGAAATATGCGAGTGGCAACGCAAGCTTGATGGGGTGGGAGACGACGAATATCCGCGTTTGATTTGCGCATCAGGTGCGGGCGCTAAACGGAAGGAACCTCTCCCGGATCTTCTCGCCCCCACTCAGTGAGCACAATATCGTGGCTGCGATTAATTTACTTCGAAACTTTTGTAATCAGTGCCCCGAACGCGATTGTGGCTTCGATCGGAAGGTAGACTTTAATTTAGATTTATGACTGCGAATGAACCGATCATTCGAGAGGGTTCATTTATGCTTCATGTAGTGTGCCATCTGCAAACCCTTTGGAGCATTCACCCTTATACGTTTTACTCATTCATTGGACGAGATCAAAGATTCTCGTGGAGTTTTTTGGGTGCGATATTAACCACCTCAGCTTTGGATAATCGCGATTTTCAAATTATAGCTCTTTGAGACCAGTAATATTCAGTAGAACTAAGCAAAAAATCATAATTACTCATCGTACAATATCTAAGGATAAAACGAGGTAGGAACAGATACACTAACCCATAGAGTGCCCATCATGGATTTAAATTCTGTCTGTTTTCCTCTTTGATCTGACGCGTAACTTTCAAAGGAGAATCGTATCTTGCGTCACTACAAAATGCATTTTCGCATAGTTTTAGACTTGTACGTGATACCCAATTCTTTGATGGGGCGAGTTATTACCCCTACCATTCACCTCCGATGTATAAGATGAATGATTTAGACCAGGAGTTGTAATCCTACCTAAGTAAAGGTTGTTAGTCTTTTGGGGTCCGTGCAAGATAAGACCCCTGGGATTTGATCCCATGGACAGGTCTGAATACTCGATGGATGGAAAGCGTGATTCAAATGAGACCCTCCGAACTAGCATGGCCTCTAATGTGAGGAGGATGGCCACTTTGGCTCGTGAGGTTGTTTTGGTTTTGTCTTCTAAGCAATAGAATTGGTTCTTGATGAACCAATGAGTCCAATGATGATTGGTCCTATTCCTTGAAATTCTCATTACAATTTTTCTGTTATCCAGGGCCATGTGATTCATTTTAAAATTTTAAGATACAAATCAGAATGATTAGAATCTCATTTTCGTTCAAAGCTGTCCATGTAGTCTCAGAGAAACTCCCTGCTCATTATGACGAAAAAAGAAGTGGACGCTGCTTTGAGGGGGAGAGTCCGGATAAAATCGAACTTGGTTCATGCCTTGGTTAAGTCTTAGCAGAGGAAAAATAGTTTAGGATCCAAATACAATGAGAATTCATCATCTTTCTGAACAAACCCAGAATTCCATATGCATATCTTCGAAGCAGCAGAGCGTCTACTGGAGGCGGAACGGGCAGCTGGGCGCCAGCGAAAAAATAAGAACACTCGCTCACAGTCACAAGTCTGAATATAATCAATATCACACAGTACGAAATTCTTGAATGAGCCAACTCGCGAATTAGGTTAACTCATACTGCACACATGTCCCACCGGATAGCGACACGGATCGGGGGACGCACTCTCCGGGTGGAGGGAATAGGATGGGCCGATCGCGAGGCGTACTATGTAAAAAGTTTCCGAGTGAATTCACATGCTTGTGTGGTAATTTCACAACTTCAAACGTGGCTAATTTCCAAGATTTTTTGTCAATTTCCAAGAAGTTGTAAATTTACCACTCTCGTATACCACGGCTCACGGGCGTTGATCGCGAGACGGTTTACGACGCGCAAACGCGTACCTCGCTGCAATTCACATCTTCAAGAACATGAGATTATTGATGTTTTCTATACAATCTACGATTATTTGCGCCAACGTAGCGCAACTTGCGCACATCTTCCATTTCAAAATACTTAGATGGTATGATTGTTATATTCTTACAGAGTTTCTTCTGTAATTTGTAATAACGTATCACTCGTAGAATTGCCACTCAATATTTTTCCCAGACATACTTACTTCAGCGTCGAATAGCTTCTCTCAATCCATCGTAAGAGCTAAACACACTATTGTTTTACGACTAGACTTGATCGTTCAGGTAGTTAAGACATTCCATCAGTGATGAATTCCTCGCTTGTAGCAGACGAGGCAACAATGATAAGTGATGCAAGTCTATCACAGAAACGAGAGGGAGCTTTTGCCTTCGAGTTTAGAGTAGTATTGGCAAATAATGAAAAGGAACCCAGCTGTCCTCTCAATTCGCCAAAATGCATCTAAATCCTCGCTTTGCATTCCTTGCAGCGAAGAAGCACCCCCAAACATTTCAAACTTCCAACTCGCAAAAAAATTCTGGACCAGAAGGTGCAGTAAAGTCTATCCCCACTTAACCCCCTTCCTCCCGTTCCCGATCATCCCCAGAGCTTACAAGTCTTATCAGCTGCGCGTTCGTAAAATTTCCC
>JAPYYZ010007005.1:0-11021 GCA_030522705.1 Eretmocerus eremicus | reverse complement strand
CAATTTCCTAACCAGATGTGTTTTTAATTGTCACACAGAGATACAAAACAAATAAAGAAAGAGTCCTGTGACTTTTTGACCCAGATCTATAGACCTTAATCTCATTTTATGTGAATTATGACGAACTTACAGAAGTTAATTTAATTTTTGCACGTACAGAAGTCAAATTAATTGCATTTTATTTAGCTTGTTTTTCTTATCGACCATATATTATGGACTTCTTTCGTCGTAGTTTCTGGCTGAATTTCTCTCTAATGCTGACTGGGCGTGTGAAAATAAATTTGAACAACTCGAATTCCTTCTGCATTCCACCAAACTTTACAGGTGGTACAATGAAATGGCTAATTAATAATCATTTTTCCCGATGTCACCGACTACTTATGGTACTTGTGTGATGAAAGTAACCATTATGCAACATTCCTCAAGAAGCTTAAACGGAGAAATGATGTCATGATCAGCTCGTATTTGGACCCGATTGTGCACATATCAGTATTTTTAGTTTCGGATGACTTCACAACTTCTCGAATAAATCAAGATCGCATATTGATTCACACTGGGGTCGAAGTATCATTTTGAAATCAAGTGGAAGAAAAGATATGTCCTTGTGCTTGTATGATAATCAAGAGGCAAAATTTTCCATCTGGGGAAATATCGCTTATGTAATTTCAATCAAACAACAGATCATCCTCGTAATGAGTGAATCTACACGAATGGATTTGTGTTTTATGAGGAAATGCAGCCAAGCTTCGATTATTCAAGTCAGCATCGGCAAGCGAACGACCTTGAACTATCGCAAACTTCGATTCCCAGGAGTTCGAATTATCAAAGTCTTACTGTACTTGGAAGAAGAGCGAAACAGAACTAGTTTTCTTTTCATCGTATGATTTCTTGTTGCTTTATTAAACTTTTACAAGCGATTTTAGGTCCCCCCTTAAGGAACTACAACGTGGCGTGTTGTTCTCAGAAGTTTTCCATGAACCTATTTGCCGTGACTTCATTGAAATATTCCTTCACTCAAAAGCAAAATCAATTCTTTGAAATTCCGATTTTATGTCATTTTCGCGATCTAAAAGTTTGAAAAAACAATTTGCGCGTTTTAATTTTCTCTCTATTCCTGAACAACAAAGCATGTAAGCTTCTACATCTACCTACAGTGATAGCGATTTCCATGGAACGGATGTATGCTCAAATTCATTATCTAAAGTATTCAGTTATTGAGAAAATTCAATTCGAACTAATTATAAGTCAACGTTGTGAAAAAATAGTTGGTAATTGGTCGTTCGTTCACGTTTCCACGAACCGCAAATATTGATCCAGTTACGAAAGCCATGACCTCCAACGTGATCGGCATTGTGATTGTTAAATTTTCCGTTACACGCGGGAAACAGGGCGATTTTTTTGAAATGCAAATAAAAAATTACAGCAATGGGCCTGCACGTGTTGGCCGAGCTGCTGGTGGACCAGGCGACGGCCGCCGACGGTCGCGTGGTGGACAGGGCTCGATCCTGGTGCTCCATGATCGGAGTACCTTACTACAGGTTCAATCCACAGATGTCTGCCGAGGTTGCGATGAACGAGAAGAGCGATGAGGTGCTCGCCGAAATGATGTGGAACTCCAAGGCTTTTATGCACGCCAATCGCGATCAGATCAAAGAGCTCGCAGCCGTATTAGAATCCGTTTCCGAGTGAAGCTACTCATTAATCTCTCGACAAAATGAAGATACGCTGCTCTCTCAAATGTCCTCTCGGTTAATCTTTCACCCAGTGAGAATTCATGTATTATATACTCGGCCTCTGTGAGATAGCACGCCGAGATCATTCGATGATGTATAAACGTGAGGACCCACGGACCATTGTTTGATATTCTTGTATACCTTATTTTTATGTTGAAAACTGATGTATCTCTAATCTTGTTCTAGTCTTACTTCTTGTTGAATCGTTACCCTCCACACACACGATACTCTAAGAATATCGATGAATATTGTGATTTATGAGCTTCTATGTCGCATATTGATATTTAATGGCACTGTTGTAAATTTATGCTTAGGATTATACGGATATGTGAACCATTTGGAGTGCAATTTTTCACTTCGAAATTTAAGATTTAATTCTGCTCTGAAATTATAACTTTGTTTACACAATTTCCAGTTGCCATGAGAACGATGTTGTGTGATAATTGACAAGTCGTGCACTGACCTTTCAATGTCGTGATTATTTCTTTATCTCACCAGAAAAAAGTAAAGCTATACGAAGTATTATGAATAAAGAAAATGAGTAAAGTGTATTCCTCGTAAGTTGGGTAAAATAAAAGATACTATTCCTCAAGTTCTCAAATTTCGTCATTATCTGAACCTACCTATCACACTAGGTGTGATTTTTCTGAATTCCCACGAGCCTATTCACTATTTTGTTCTGTATACCCGTACATTATCGATTTGCAGTAATTTGTAATTGATATCTTTGAATCCACCAGGAAAATTCAAAAAAGTTCTAAAAAGTCGTTTACAGTACACGGGTCATACTGAATATCGTAATACTGACTCGATTGCAGGATTAATTTGAATACTAATTGAGGAGAATCTATTGGTTATTCCTGCTACGTTGTTTTTATTAGCACAATATGTGCGACGTTTCGGCCACCTTTCTGATGGCCCTATTCAAGCAAAAAGCTTACTAGAGATTAAAAAAGTTTTTTAACATAGCAGGAATAACCAATAGATTCTCCTCAATTAGTGGTCATACTGAATCACAAATCTGTGCTAGATACCAAATCGCCAGGAAGATGAGAATAAATACGAAAATTTTTCAAGATTTCAACTTTGTCATTTTTTATCTAGTATTCACCGAAAGAACATATTCTCATTATTATGAATTCATTTTACGATTGCCCGGGGCTCGCGATATTAAAAACCATGTTTTCTATCCCGGGGGTTTCTCTGGCAAATATCTGACTATTCATGAAGGATTTTGCAAAAAAACTGACTTTTGAGCAAGCGATTGCTCCAAAGAATTGATCTGGTAAGAACATCTTTAAACAAATTTCACGTGGCAACGCTACACTTGATCGGTTCGTACGATCATCCTGCGACGAAACCTTTGGCGCATTGGGAGGTCTCCACGATTTGGAGGTGTAAAAAGACGGAAACAGAAGGAAAGTACATTGTTTTTAGCTGTAATATGGTAACTCTGGTACACTCCCAAGAGTTTTGTTGAGTTTCGACTTTTTTGAGACTGTCATCGAATTTAATTTCATCAAAAATACGTTGACAAGATTTTAAATTTGAGCTAGGAGATATTTATGTCTCAATTCGATGCCGGGAAGCCGGGTCATGGCGATCATACGCCAGTAGAATATTTCTGACGCATTTTCCGACCTCAAGAATGGGCTGACCTGTGGCGCGGGCACTGAAGTCTGTTGAAGAGATCTACACTCGAATAGTAATTGCAGAATTTACGATTAACTAAACAGGCTTCTATCGATAGATCAACCGAAAACTGGGATTCTCAGCTCTCAGATGGTAATTTATAAACATCCATTCGGAGAAATTAAGTCGCGATCCGGCGTAGCTGAAGATGTAGGATCACTTTGAAAATTTACCCTGAACGCCATCTAACTTTGTAATACCACTAATCGTCGCTAATTCTGTCAAACATGAATTTCATTACTCAGCAATCGGAAGCCAGATTTCAAACTTTCGATTCGCTAGTGATACAAAACACTTGTGTTGTAAGATATACAAGTTCGAGTACAAATTACAGGGAAATGAAGAGAAAAATGGCAAAAACTGCTCCGAAGTAACCCTGGTTGACAGTGACGGCATTTTGTTCAATTATAAAACCATGCCATGGCAGAGCTCGGGTCAAAAATGATGATTGGCTTTTCACTTGTAACATTCCACTGGTTTTTTTATCCTCAGTTGTATGTACTTGGGGCAATAGGTCTGGTAGCACGATTCTTATGGGCGAACAACGTTAAGGGGAAGAAAAAGCTCTGCCTTATCGACATTCATTATAAATTGATTTAAAATGAAACAAAACAATATTTCGAAAAAGTAAATTCAAGCTACCCTGCCTATCGATAGAACGAACCTCTGTGTCTATAGGTTTTCATCCATATTCGAGAAACCATATAAGGAGCGGTGCTAATCAGATGGGCATGCCATGTAAAACTCGTGCGCAAGAGTTTTTCGAATGCTTTCGTGCAATCGCGCCGTTACCCTTCCAGTGGGCAACACGACACACACACGAACCCGCAGGCTGTGCGTCACATTACATGACCTTGATGGTATACGACTGAATGCTCATTAGAGTATTCATTTGAAAAATTGATCTTACATAAATTTTGCTCTTTGAAAGAAAAACTTTTGTTCCATGAACATCGTTCAAACTCTCTGGAAGCTTCAAAAATTATGCCCTCGTTCAACTCTTGAGTCGCCTTAACCCAAGTGAATCGAAGTATGTAATTTATAATTGTTTGTGTACTCTGTATACTTTTATTCCTATGCCTGTTTTCGAAAATTATTCTTCGATGCTGAAAATGTGTCAATATTGGTTTTATGACAAGAACGTCATAGTATACGAAGCTAAAAATTAAGAGTACAAACAAACGAACTTCTAGTTGGATCTTGGAATATCTCCAATATCAATTCCAAGCCCGAAGAATTATACTTTTTCCAATCACCCTCCAATATTTTCTTGATAATGTGATTTTTTATGGTCTATGAGAGGATTCTCTTCGAACCTTCAACATCGAAGAACGGGTATATGACGTAATATTTGCAGCTGGAGTGAATTTCAACTATAGATCAATTTTGTTGATGATTTGGTATGAAGAAGCTTATCTGGTAATCCATCGATTTGAACTGATCTGATGTAGATGGATGAGCAAGATTTCTTTAGCTCAGCCAGGTACTCACATCGTCTTAATTGTTGCTTCTTCGTATTCCGAATCTTTTTTTCATGAAATACAGGTAGTCAGGCTAGAACTGCTAATTTAGATCTTAGAGTATTTTATGGTTTATGGACGGCTGCAAACCAAAACGGAGTAAACGATATTTGGACTTTAAAAATCGTATTGGTTGGTTACAGTTGGAGTATTCAGCCCAGAGATGACCGTTCGATGAAAATTCTTTGATAATATGTAGTTGGATAGCTCTTATATGGGATGCCGAGAGAATTTTGAGAATACATCATTACTGAACTCATTATTTTATTAGAAACCTTTCCAATTTTTCAAGAATCTAAAATAATGAGCGACTTTCCACGGTTGTCATGGTCGCGTGTGAGCTGTTGAGCCTAGCCTTGCTACTGTTGCTTTGAAGTTCCTGTGATGTCAATTCTTGAGCTCTGTGGTGCTCCGTCTACAAATAAATAACGCTATAGACGACCGGAATGCCGGGAAAAAACTTCCATCACTTGTCAAAAATGTAACATTAGTTTATGCTTAGCGCGTGACAGGAATTGTTTCAGTATAGTTCTCATTCTAATGATGGTTCTCGTGAGAATGGTCGATAAACTGTAATTTCTGATAATATCTTACAAGCTCGATGTGATTTCAAGTCGGAATGATGATGATCGTAGCTATTCAGATTGATTGATTGATTTGCTTTTATTGAGGCTGGGGATATAACTCTGGATAACTCTGATAACTGTATATGGCGTTTACTATTTTCGTCAAATGTAATGGACATGATACTTTTTGAATGCAACGTTGTTTCAAGGAATTTTTGGGTTACTCTTCTTTCATTTTTAATCTGAGCCTGTGTAATATCGAGGTTTACTGATTTTTGGGACTTCTGAGGAACGCTGTCTAGTGAACGGGCTAACATCAAAGACTCGATATTCACCACAGTGGCCTGATTGATTGGTATTTGTATGAAGTCGTTCACTCAAAGGATGTTAAATCTTTCCAACATCCTCTATGGAAACGACTTATTCTTATAAGGCTGTATATAATACGTGGTTCAAGATACAATAAGCTCTATTGACATTTTTAATCATTTGATTTATCCGATGCGATCGGCTGTTATGTGTTTGAACAACGATTTGTTAAAGAGGTGTGTTTCCAAATCAACAAATGAGTAGTATGCATACCGTATGGCCTCGTTTCAGAGGATGGTAATTTCTGATATTCGTTCGCACGTGCCACCCAAGCTATATGACAGAAAATCCTCGACTCTCAGAAACACAGGCAGTGGCGGATTCCGGGGCGGGGGGGGGGGGGGCTGGGAACAATTGCCCTTCTGAAATCGTGGTAATCTCAACGCAGAACATAAGCACGTACTCACGCCCGTGCCAAATTTTGTAGATAACTGACCCTCCCCTCGCCCCAACCCTTCGAGTGCTCCCACTATTTGCATTTGAATTTTTGAGTTTTTTTGAATTAAATAGGGCACCTAAATGGATAAGGTGGTGTACTCTGACTTGATATATTCAACCTCATGTTGTATGAAATTTTGTGATATTCAAGAGCTCTTGGAAGACAAGTCGCAATGAGTAGATCAGAGAGACTTTTGTATAATTTTTAAATCAGTCAAATAAGCATTCCTCATTTACCGATTCTGTCGCTGAAAAACTGTCTTATCCTCTAAAATTTATAAGCAGCTAACGAGAGGTAGAAAAAAATTAAGGAATAATGACACGGCATAGCAGGCAAGGCTGCAGGGGGTCCTCTTAATCATGCAAACGGGATGAAATATTACAAGAATCCGATTTATATCTTGGCATGATATTTGTTCAACGATTTTGAAAGAAATGTGCTCTTGAACTCATGTTCAGAAAGTCTCTTTTGGTATTGGATTGACAACGCACGCTCTGCAGCTGATCCAATAATCGATAAGAACTCGAAGTTTTTTCATGAATAAATGTCTTAGTTAGTCAATAAGGATAATAGAGGAGTGGAAAGTTGATGGTGGGAGTTTTCCGCCGGTCGAACCTATAAAAACAAGTGTTTCCAATTCTGCCATTTCAGCTCAAAACATCAAAATGAAGTTCTTCAGCTTTTTCATTCATTTGATATTCGTAGCTGCTCACGGGCACTCTCTTGCAAACCACATAGGTACGTAGAACAGTTTTCATCAATCTTCGAGCTTTCTTTATCTGAAGATAATACAGACAGTATATTCATAGGTATACTTTAAATTGGGCAAGCCTTGCTTTAAGAATGTTGCACGACTATGCATGAATCCTCGGTCACCTGACATTTTTCGTTAAATTGTACGAACTAAAATCACATTAGAATGGATTCTTCCTGCTCTTGAAATTTTAGTATTCTCAAAAACATATTTTAATCTTATGCCATCAACAATCTCTTAGCATGATCATCTTTTCAGGTTGTTTCGAGAAAAGAGAAAGATTGCTAGCTCAGCAGTCACAAACTTCTCTGCCTTTGTATGTTGTCCAGTGCAAGGCTAACGGCGAATATAAGGAGATTCAAAGCGATGGATTTAATTATTGGTGCGTTGATCCGGTGACGGGGGAGAAACGCCCAGAAACAAAGACCCGTGGGGAAAAGCCTAACTGCAGTGTAGGAAAAAAAATAGGTACGATTTAATCACTTTTATGCCAAATTTGAAGAGATGGCAATTTTTGCTGAACTAGTTATATGCTCGTTGGAGATTCGTTTTTGACTCTGAATTCTACTCTCGGTCTTTTCGAGCATCCTTCCTGTCGGAATTCAGCATGTATGCTGGCTTGTCAAATTGAATCGATTTTTTTAAACTCACAATCAGTGTGTGAAACCTCTGGGTTCCGTTGCAATTACGAAGATGCATCAAAGGACTTTTTTTCGCAGTCCACCGGTGGGTCCCGAGATCGATGGTTTCTCGTACGATGGGATAATGGGCAAGGAATTTTTCATATTGAGAAATAAAGATATCATGGACTGTTCGAGCAGCTGTTTAGTCTTTGGTTTACACCAACGTTTGTACCGCCTAAATTTGTACGGGCCTCTTCAGGGCTTGCGAACAAGTCAAAACCATGCCCAGAAAATGTAGCATCTTGAGCGATACATTTCAAACGTCAGAAAGTTTGAAGTATACACACTGTGCACATTAGTTTTGCATATTGATGAATAAAGCTTTCACATTCGATTGATTCGTCGTAAGATTTGTCTCAGAGGTTCCAGAATATTTGATCTAACTCATATCTCGATAAGTAGATGATTGTGGTTCTACACGAGGTGACAGATTCTCATAAGAAGACCACGAGTATATCGTTACGCAACTGATAAGAGATTCTTTGAAATAGTCAGTCAGGATTGACTCTAACTGATTCTGATGTTGACATCACATAGCTTGTGGACTTACTTGGCATTCCAGAAAAAAATGCTGGAATATTCACAAGAAGATAGTTAAATTTCAAAATATGTTTCAGAACCATGGACGGGTTTCAGGTTTGGTCATCAGTTGACTTGAATATCTTGTTATTTGAAGCATGGCAGGTTTATGTTCACTGCCTAACAAAGCAGACCCGGTGAAACGCATATTGCACTCGTGATCATGACAATTTCAAAATTCTGAGAGGACTCCCCGGAAGCTTGCCGTTTCCTTTCCAGACTCCTCTAGTACGCCTACACCATTATTCTCAATAGCGTTTTCTCAAAGATAGCGAAAGTAGACTCATTCCACTGTGTTGAATTCCAATAAATAGGATGCTCGAAAAGGCCGGGAGTATAGTTTGGATTTAAATACCAACCATATCGATTAGTATCCTTGAGTTCAGAGCAGCTACTGTGTTGATCGTTTAACGTACCTCTGAAAGCCTGCTTTTTGATGCCGTGAAACGTAAGTCGTGAGGGACAAATGAGTATGGATTTTCGAAACACTCTTGTAAATGCAAATATTTATATTTGCTACGTTTTATTGATAAATTTTTCAACCTCATCAGGCAGTGTTAGGAAATATTTTTGAAACTTTTTACCTTAATTATTAATCGAGACAAGAACTTGTAAAGTTCTTTTCCGTCTAGTGCGCGAAAACACCAACTTCCCGCTCGCTTCGGATCGGAAGGTTTAGACTTTCCGCGCCCTGAGGCGGAAAAACAGTATACGCGCCTAGCTCGCATGGTCGCTTTTGACCCGAGGGCCTTGTAGCGCTCGCTTCGCTCGGGCTACAACCGACCCCTCGAACCAAAATCGCTCGTACGCGCAACGGTGCGTAGTATACTATTTCCTATACTAAAACGAGCAAGAATATTATATTATTCCATCGTACTGAGAACTCATGAAACAAACGCATGCGGTATATACTGATTCTTACGGATCTCGTAAATCTTTCTCAATTTTACAAAATTTGGCTCTTCTTTGATGTCCATCTTCAATCAATTGACAAACTGGCATCATTTCACTTAAAGTTAGCCTAATGAGTTGACTTATGAAGCAAAATTGTGGAGGAAATTACAAGGTTTCAAATTTTCAAATTTTCAGATTGCAACTACGTCAAAGCAAATCAAGAAGCTGAGCACTCAAGCGAGAGTCCACTCGTAATCGCTTCATGTAAGCCCGATGGAAGTTATGAAGAGAAGCAGTGTCATGAATATGTACGTGGAGCTGTTTACTGCTGGTGTGTTCACCCAGTTTCAGGGCAGCCTCAGCCTGGAACATTGACAAAGGGAGATAATCTCAAATGCAATTCGACCTCCCATTAAATATTACGAAATTGGTTTTCTGATTCATTCGATTAAGAATCAATGAGACACTGAGCTATATATACGATACCTCGAACATGACTCTGGCTTAATGGCTATCTGCTCGTGTCAGCTCTGTTCTCAAAATTTCTCGAAATTCAAAGTTTCGTCTTTACTACCTCGTAATTTGTCACAAGACTGAACTGCAGGGTGTGAATCTTGTAGCTGAGGTTTTGACAGGGGTTTACCCAATACATAGCTAATTCTACAGGAGGAATCTATTTGCATTGAAAGTGCCAAATCAAATTGCCACTAATACGAAAGTACAACTTTGTTTGAATGATGGAATCATCATTATTACTCGCATTATTATATTCTTCGTTCCTTAAGTAGTCATTTCACGACAATTACCATTAGTACTTACCTCGTGAGTTACATGAATAACATATTTAATACTTCACCTTTAGGTACAAGACAATAATGTAGTTGAATATTCGCCTCGTTTCTCGATTTCAAATGGTACTTTATTTTAGATCAATAAGGATAGATGATAATGTTAGCTATTATTTAGGAATACCTCTACCTTTGATTAATTTTGTTAGGAACCTGGCCAGCTCGTCGATTTGTAAAGTAAGAGAGAGGAAGTGTGTGTGAGCGCGTGTGTCTCTTACTTGCTTCATGAAACCTGTGAATAAAATATAATTTTTGTATAATGAATGGCGTTTTCTGTAACGAGATTTACTTGGTTGGAATATTAGTACTTTGGTGGAACATGAGGATCCACTTTCCTTTACCCTAGAGATGAGAGATCAGGGATTGAAGGACCCTACAGTCACATCAGTTGGACAGTCACACGAATAAAATATCATCTGTTGAATTGGAAAGTACATTTGACTCCGAGCTTTGTTTGGTATGATCCACGATCTCGTAATGAATGTTATCAGTTGAGGTCGGTTCCATATAAGATCAGGCAGTAAAAATCCTTCGAATCGTGGATTTCTTTCGCCGTGGAGTGTATGATCTTAGAGGTAAAATAAGTGGACACGTATTTATTTGGTTCGTTCAGATTACATCTTTTTGTGTCGGTGGAAGCTGCGTGCCTTCCTTCGGATCGAATGCTCAGAAACATCTTCATGACAATGAAAGCCGGGTGTGTTCCCTCGGGTCGAATGCTCAGATAGTTTCTCGGTCGGTGAATGATAATCACGCGTTAAAATGGAACGAACAAGCACGGCTCTTCCGAGTTCTATCTCCTCGAAACATGTGCAATATCAGGCGATTATAAATTTCCCGGAAAGTCACCCTAGCCAGAATTACTGATTAATTCTCGTTTATTCCCATACAAATTTAATGGGATTGAACGAGAATATCTTCCCTCTCGAAATTCGGGAATTCCA
>JAPYYZ010007001.1:0-10115 GCA_030522705.1 Eretmocerus eremicus | reverse complement strand
ATGACAAGAGGGGTATCAAAAAAGGTTAGCGTGATATTACATACACAGACTAAAAGAAGTAGCACCATCGACCGAGCAAAAATGATGCCGGTGGTGAGCCAATAAAAATCTGACGAGCATAATCTTTAGTTAAGCTGGCGAGGTTACACCATGATAAATAAACCAATAATGCAGGGATCCCTCGAGATTCGGTTGAGCGATCAGGGCGCGTGCCTCCGGCAGCTCATCCCTTTGTAATCGTCCTATCGCTGTCCCCCGCTATTTCTCTCCCTTATGCTCCGCTCCCCTCTATCTCATCTTCCGTCTCATATCGTGTTTCAGTTACCGCCTCTCTCATCTCTCGAGTTGATTTTGATAATAGCATTACTTAGCAGGGGTAGTTGGCTCAATTGAATAGGAGAATACTCAAGCGCGTAAAAATATGCAAAATAGAGGAGAGGAAATTTCTTTCGCACTGAATATCTCACTTTTCTTATGGTAGCACTTTACTGCAAGTCATTTGGTATATTTTTCAAAGTGTTCTACTACGAGTGCGGTAAAATATTTTTTAAATTTTCAAGCAAAGTGATTCTCGAAATTCTATAACCCATTCTCTGGTTATACTCACTGATTGTTTCATGCAATAATATTAAACTTTTCATTCCACACAAAAGTACGCTCTTTTCTGGATGGTTTCTTTCAGATTGCATAGTCCGACGGCAACTAACCGCTGTACGAGATGTACATCGCTAGATTTTGCAAAATTGAGATATGATGTTTCGAATATTTGAAGAGACTCGAAAGAGAAGTTGATGAATTTCATTAATACAATCGGCGTGAAGAATTGGAGGATTCCCGACCAAAGTAACATAAGTTCATTTTTCGAACTTTTTCGTGGTCGTGATCCGTACGCTTAAAATCTCTTCCAAAAACCGCGGTCACAGATTTTTTCACCCTAAACATCCCCCTTAGCACGATAGATTTAGTGCGTTGTGTCAAACTAAAAGAGAATATTAGTATTATCGAAGTTGGAGTCAATTTTTTGGCATTTTCAAAAATGGAACTTTCATCGGGAACCCTTCAATCCTAGAAGTATTAATATGAAACCTGCACTCTCAACTCAAGCTACTTTGCCACCCCAAAGCTACTTTGGTCCACGTACCATAGCCATATCTTTGGATAAGTGTATCCTAGAGAACTCGTTGATGGATTATTTTAAAGCTCTCGACTTCACCTTCAAAATAAGCCCTCAAAAGGATAAATCTGAGCAAAATTATGCAGCCAGAATACAAGTGAACCAAAGTAGTCCCGTTTGACGAGATACACAAGCATACCTTACAAAGGATTGAGAGGTCCACGTGAGAAAATTGGCTGTAATTTGTTCACGTGAGAAAATTGGCTGTAATTTGTTCAACTCATGAAATTTAAATAGTAACTAGGTTATACAGAATCATGCATTATGAAAATTCCTCAGTTCAAATATACTCAAATATTACAAAAAATCCAAGATTTTTCAAATTCCTCAAGATTCTCTTGTTGGGTGAAATCAACGCGACCTATACAGAAATTCGAAGCCTACAGTTTATGTTTCAATTCTCGTTCAAATTCCATCGTCTGCTCAAGATTAATGTTCCCAAAATGAATACCCTACGAGCGTCCTCATCCATCAATCGCCGCTTACTGGTTCTATTACACGTCCCGTTTATTACTCATGTATAAATTACCATGCTATTCATAACAGCAAACTGAATCCCTGCTGCACGCCGCAAAAAAGTTAGCGGGTTCATGATACACGCGTGGCTTGCGCGACGCCCGCGATTAAATCCCCGAGGGGGAGACATATGCTGCTGTCAGGCAGCTCGAGCGGGGGGCTGAGCGCACTGCGGCTTTTTCCCACCCTGAGCAACGGCAAAAGTCAATTCGCGACCGAACCCCCGGCAAACACGATTAAAATGAACCTCGAGGCTTTTGCGGCTCGTCCCGAGCTAGAGCTGGCAAAAATACCATTGCGGGGGTTGGAGAGCCTGGTGTTTGCCTTTCGCACAGTTAAGATAATTAACGATCGCCTGGATAAAAAAATCATCTCGATCGACTCGCAAGACATAAGAACCGTCATTGGCTCGCGTCGCGACACGAGTTCTGGATTACAGTAGCAAACATCGTTTTCCTAACACCTCCATGCTCAGAGATATGACTTTGGTATTTACGGGAGAAGGACTTGATATTTTTTTTGCAGAGCTAAGCGTGAGAAAATATCATCGGCAATCTGAGCGGTCATGCATTTTTCACATGAAGAGTGGAAGGAATAGATTCCAGATAGTCAAGATTACTCAAAGCTGATCGCAAACTTTAATGCATGAAATAAATTGGATTTTTCATTTTATGATGTCAGAGGCTTATGGACGCCTGGTCACACGTTTGGATGAACTACTGGGAAGGAGTACTGAATGATTTCATATAATATCAACGGATATTCTTGAAGATTTCTCTTGGGCACTAGAAAAGTGAGATACTAATCAAAATTTCGAGGAGGGATTGAGCCATTTTTTCTTGATTCGCCCTCAAGTTCCAGGATTCGAGATGTTTATTGAAAACTCCCTCAAGTATTGGATCAACAATGACCTTTGATGTAGAAATGAAGACACTATCTTTATATGTGATCGTGAAAATATCAAGCCCTTTGATCGAATATGATAGCAAATGACTGCGTTTAGTATTTATAATTTTTCATGGTTTTGCAAAGAAAATCCTCATGGGATCGTTAGAGGACTTTTCATGTTTCCGTGTTGATATTGGAGAAGATTTGATTTCCAAAAAATCCGCTGGTTCAGAATTCTTGCGTCATCATCAACAATGCAAAGAAATTCTGTGGAAATCTATGACACCTATGAAATATTACCACTCGTAGGTAATCTTATATGTTTTAGGGCTCAATAGCCATATGATCATGAATGAACGCTATATTTTCTCATCATTTCTAGATAGGTTGATTTCACGGAAACCTCTCTGTTAGTACATCAAAGCGTGATGCTTCTACAGACCGTCAATTCGCATGAACCCCGTGAAAAATTGGGTAGTTCTTGAGTATAAACATACAATATTAGGTGATCAAATAATTAGTTGCAGAGCTTTATGATGAAGCCAGAAAAAACTGCGAGTAGTACGTAATGATTTTGACATGTCGCTCAAATATCGTCTTGTCTCAATTTTTCCTTGAATTTTCTCCAGCAACGAAATGGTTTCAATTTTGACATAAATTGTAATTTATTAAGAGAAAGTGAAGAGAATCGACAGCTGTAACATCTCGAAATCTTAAGAGAAGACGTAATGAACTTTTATCGATATAACCAGCTGACGATATGTTCGCATACACATTAGAGGAGAAGCCGTGATCACACGACGAGAACTCTGAATGATCATGATATGGCTGCTTCACAACAAGGCACTTTAAGAGCGCTAATTATCTAGTAGCAAGAGGCGGTGACGTTACCGGGGGAAATAATTATACTTTAGCAGAGAAAGAGATAATGTGGAGGTGGTGGCAAAGCATTATATGAGGAGCGAGGAAGAGAGAAAGATCGAGACGGAGTTTAAAGACGAGGCAGGAGGCGTCTCGCGTGCGCGCGAGAACGACTTGCCGAAAGCATTCAGCGGATGAGTCGGAAGAGAGGCTGAGCTAATGGGAGAGGAGGAGAAGATTGAAACCTTTAGCAGCGATTTAAATATATCTGCGTATTGTTAGAGCACGCGCGGCGGCGGCGCTCGCTCGGATCGCGCGAGTCTTAATTAAAGCTACTTAATTTTCTTCGAGCTTTGTGAGCGAGAGAACGCCAAGCCCCTCCCATCGTAATTAGTACGTTTGCCGAGCATACCGAGCTTTTTTCCTCCTCTCATCCTTGCGAATGCTCTTTAAACGACTCCTCTCTATGCTCTGTTTGCTTTTCGATTCCTCTTTTCAGGTGCGGAATTCGTTTGTTCCTAACTGCTTCCTCCCAACAATTGCATCGCCATGAAATTTTCGATAATTAGATATCTCTGCTAATCGGATAGATTCACCAATGCATGCACGTTCAGAATGCAGCACACATAACTGTATGAACTCATGGTAATTATTTCTTGCTATTCTAAAAATCTCATTTTTTTTGCCAAAACTAGGAATTTCACAGGAAATTCTAAAGAATATGTTTTTCTCATTGATGAAGAATATTTTTCAAGCGTTTCTTAGACGGAATCAAAAGCTTGCAAAAAATCTCAACATCCTTGTTATGTTATCCATGAGTTATGGTAATTCTCTTCACCGACATTGTTATCCCACTCATTCCATATACAGACTAGATGTAATAATGCGCGCCACGGTGCGCGAATGTGTTCAGAATGGAAGTGTGCACGACCCTCTACAGAGTTCAATAAAGCTGTTGATTGCGCAGGTATCTGCAATACCTCCATGCAATAATAACACATGAGGCATTTCTTGACAAATACATAAATATGTAGGATCTCATTCATATAAAAAACAGCGTGGAACAAAATGCAGTATCTTGATATCTCGAAGCTGTAGAATCATATCGGGACTAGAACTCAAAAACGCGCGCGTTGCGCGCACAAGGTCTACTCGTCTTGGACTGGATTCATGTCAAAAATATGTATTTATCAATTGTTGAGAGAATTCAATCCAGGATCTAATTAAAAAGCTACAGAACTTGGAGAGGCGCGCGCTGCGCGCAAAAGATCGACAACCGTTCAGCATAGTTCATATTGAGGCTCATATCAAGGGCATATGTTGGTCAATTTTTGAGAAAATTCGATTCAAAATTAATTCAAAGTTCGAATTCACGCGCGGAGATCAAAACATGCTTTGGAGAATTCACATCAAGGGAACAAATTTGTCAATGATTGATAAAACTCTATTGAGCAAGTAACTGAACAGACAGATTCCGAAGGCACAAAAGCTCCATACTTAGGAAAAAATTCACGCCAAGGAATTGGATCTGTGAATCATCTCGCGAATGCTATTAAACCGAAAAACATCCGACAGAGTATATACCAACGGCATGTATTCTCCAATTAATGAGAAAACTCTATTCAAAATCTGATTTAAAATTCGCAGTCGCGCGCGGAGATCAGAAGATTTCAAATAGACTCTGTACTAAAGGAATGAACTTTTCTAAATGGAATAATTTAGAGCATTCAATTGAGTATCTTATTCAACGGGCAGATTTTAAAAACACTTGCATCAATAAATTTTGAAAAAATTTCGTCTAATACAAATGGATGTGTTGATCATCTTGAAAGTCCTATCGAGTATCGACAAACATTGGACATAGTTCATGAGAAGGGCATGTATTTGTAATTGTCTCAGAAAATCCTATTCATAACCTATCTTAAGAGGAAAAAGAAGCTCTACTTCATCGACATTCATCATGAATTGACTAATGAAATAAAACAAAACAATATTTCGAAAAAGTTAATTCGAGCTGCCCTGCGTATCGGTAAAACGAATCGCTGTGTAAAATTTTGATGCGATCCGTTTAAAGCGCTTGGAGTAATTTGAACTGTAGTGCAATTACAATATATTCCAAATTAGTTATACTATAGCGCTATAGCACTATAGTTCAAATTACACTATAGCACTATAGTTCAAATTACTACAAGAGCTTTTGACGGATCGCTCCAAAATTCTACACAGTGGTTCGTTCTACCAATACGCAGGGCAGCTTGAACTTAATTTTTGGAAGTATTGTTTTGTTTCATTATAAATCAATTCATGATGAATGCCGGTAAGGTAGAGCTTTTACAAGACTATAAGTATAGAATTGAGATAGTTGCACGCTTGAAAGTCAAGTAAAATTACGAAAACCAATAAATGTTAGTTAATTTTCTCAACACAATCGTGATTACCTCTTTGCGAATGATGATATCAAGGTTGATACCTTATTATCATATTATACCCATGCTTGAAAGTTATGCCGATATTCCCATCAACACTGTCGCGCTTTTCACTTAAAATGACGATTCCGCGAAAAGATATCGATAAAAATCTGGCAAGATGGAATTTATCGTAATACCTGCACACGACGGTTGGCTATGATATCTCGATCCGACAAGTAGGAGGTGAAGACTGACCATGCGCGCTCACACACTTAAAATCGTTCTAAAGTCGGTTCACTCTGTTTGTGGAAACAAATCTTAAGGCAGGCTCTACCTTACCGACATTCATTATAAATTGATTTAAAATGAAAAGAAAAAACAATATTTTAAAAAAGTAGCTCCGACCAAAGCTGAGTAATGGCAGAATGCAAAACTTTGTAAAATTTTGAAGTGATCGGCGGAAAGCTCTTCCAGGAATCCCAACTCTAGAGCGATTTTATCATAACTAAATCAGAATCGAGATTATTCCAAGAGCTTTCCATGGATCACTCAAAAATTTTACTCAGTGGTGCATTCTACTAATAAGCAGTTTGGATTGGAGCTACTTTTTTGAAATATTGTTTTGATTTATTTTAGATCAATTTATGATGTATGGCGGTAAGGTAGAGTCGTACCTCTCCCTTAATCTCATCACACGAGATGTCACGAAGTCAGCTGGTCACACGCACTATAGATTCGACTGTTGCTCAGTTACGCGAGCATCGAAGCCAACGCATGTTTTCACATGTCCAAACGGTTTCATGTAAACATTCATGAGTACATATCCTCACATGATATAGACTCGCGTACTTTATAATAATTATTAGAAAACAACCGCACCTGAATCAGCTCTGTTATAATACTCGGTGTACGATAGTCGATGTCTCGCAAAATCGAGCATTATCGCGAAAATCTTTTCGATGCTGAGTGAGAAAGGGGAGGAAATGAAATTAGAGTTCAAATTCAGAAAAGCGAGATTGACAAAACAACGCCAGAATTCGAGATGTATCAGTAATTAGTAGAGTGTAACACTTTTGACCAAGAATTGTGGTAACCAATGGATTAAATTACTGATTGAGCAGGATGCCTTAGGCTGGATTTTCACGATGCGAGAACTCGTAAAGATTTTGGGGATTTTCTGGGGTCACTAGCGGCTGGGAACCCGGCAAGCTCCGCGCGCTTTTCCTTGGATTCCCTCGAATTCTGATTTCGAACTTTTGGAGCTGGAACCGGTGGCCAGGAGTTCTGCGAATTTGCGATTCCTACCGAAAAAAGACGTTCTCCAAACTCGCTTTCCTATTTCCTTAGTGGTTGCAGAAATATAGTGCAGAAATTTGGATTCGCAAACCCAGTAAGCACAGTGTACTTCGCAGGCCTGTGTGACTGCGCTTGATTGCTGTTGAAAAAAAAATATTTGTGGGCCCAATTTTCACTCTCAAGCAAGGAAACTGATTGGTTTTTGAGTTCTCTGTGAGTCTTGCATCTTGTACCAATTTCTTCAGAGTATAATGTGTGAGAGTTTGTTGGTAATAAATTCTTCTTTACAGGTTAGGGTCGTTTGTTCACAATGGTTTGGACCAGATAAAGTTTACATTGATGCTGAAGGACTAACAATTATAAAAAGATGAAGGCATCAGTTATATCACTTTTGATTGTTTTTTGTCATTTTGTGATCAGCGCTGAAAATGGAAACTCAGACTATGACGAGTGGTATACCAATGTATGGTGCAAGCATTATCTAGATTGGACATTAAAAACTCTGGTGACAGTATGTGCCCATCAACCGCTAGAGACTCGAAAGAGAACATGCATTGGAGTCGGTGTATTGGGACTCCTTCCATCGAGCAATTATGAAAAGAAGAGGTGTTGGGTATCGCCTGCCCTTGAGTACAGGCCGACTCATAGATACCACAGGACAGGATTCTCTATCCTTCACTTGGAGGATTTGAGATCCAGAAATTCTTGCAGAATATCACCCACAACGTTAGAAAACTTGGTCTAATTTGTCGGTGCAGATATTTATAAACAATCTTTCCTCAGGGAGGTAATTCCTGTGAGAGAACGTTTAGTTGTTACATTGAGGTAATGAATTTTGGAAGTACTTTTGCATTTCAGAAATCCCTCGAAAGGTTTGTGACATTTGTATAGAATAATTTTTAGATTTATGGCTTCGAGTGAATAAATGTCTTCATTGTCGGATCAATTCCTCATTGAAAATACTACTGTGTGCAACATAATTCATGAAACTATTGAGGCAGTGTGGAAACATTTGATGCCCATTGCATTCCCAAGGCTGATGAGAGAAGTTTGGAAAAGAACAGCAGTTGACTTTGATCAAAAAACCTACTGTCCTCATTGTCTGCGAGCTATTGATGGAAAACATATTGTGATACAAGTGAGCTCAATTTTTTATCTGAGCCGTTGAATACATCTCTCAAATGTTGAACTTGAAAATTTTCATGATAAGTTTTTTTCACTCAGTGCCCACCGAATGCAGCATCATCTTACCACAACTATAAGGGAGTTCACAGTATCATTCTATTGTCTGTGTGTGATGCCAATTACAAATTTCTCTATTTTGATGTGGGTTCATATGGCAGGAGAAGCGATGGAGGAGTGTACGCAGAATCTTCTTTTGCAGCAAGGTTGCTAGATGGGACGCTGGATATTCTTTCACCAGATACAATCATTGAAAGGGAGCCTCCTTTTCCACATTGTTTCTTTGGGGATGAAGCTTTCCCTCTGCAGCCATGGCTCATGCGTCCATTTCCAGAAAAAGTGAATTGTTCTTTAGAGAGAAGAATTTTCAATTATCGAATGGACAAGCCCAGACGATTCATTGAGAATACTTTCAGAATTTTGGCGAATAGGTGGCGCATATTCCGCAAACCTATTCTCATGCAACCCATCTATCTCATCAAGATGGTGAAAGCTGCCCTTTGTTTACACAACTGGCTACGCATGACAGATGAGGATTACATTCCTCAAGGAATAGCAGACACAGAGACCAAGAGTGGTTAAGTCATACATGGTCGATGGAGAGAAGAAAGTCACGATAACTTGAACCCAGCACAGTTCAGGTATCCATCAACTGACCCAAAACCCCAGTTACGATTCCAGGTATAATCCTAGCGGAACTCAAACTTACGTGCGGGCGGAACAACCTGACCATTACTCCTGCGAGCCGAACTCACAATCCAAAATCCAAAAAAGAGTTCATCATCTTTTCCAATGCAACCAACATTTTTAATGTATCATCCTTCCAATAGCTGTCCATGAGAGATCTCTCCCTCGTCATACTGACGAGCCCAGCGGAGGGATCGGGGCGAAACAGTATTAGTATCACTTTCTAATCCATTCACTAGTATTTTTTTTATATTTCCCTCTAATCTATATCCTCTTTGGATAATTGAAGGGGCTGAGACTTTTGCCGATCCTCCGACATATCAGGTGCAGAAATTGGGCAATTCAACATTGTCGTTTCTTGCATTGTTAGGTATAGAGGTTCGGGTCAGTTTCAATCCCTCACATGGCAAGAAAGACCAATAGAATCAATTCACTAGTAAAAGGTTGGAAGAAACCTTCAACATCTTGGTTTAATTCTCAATTAATGGTTCAATTTCCAACCAATCGTTGAATTGAGGTCCCACGAGGAAACTGTGCATATTTCCGGCGGAGTTCATGTCACAAAACTACCCACATTTTTATTCCTGGTCAAATCATCAGATGAGACGACCAATTCAATGTCTTCCTCAAGTGCTCGGTGTGGAGATGCAAGAAAATGGTGCGTGATGGTCCGCTATCCTGTGTAAAATGAAAGTACCTATGATAATGGACGAATTTCTTGGAAAATTTCTAGGTTGATCATGTGTGTTAAGCTATCAGCAATGGTACCATTGTTCCATAGGTAGTCACAAGTATTTGAAAAAATTCCAACAGTGGTTGAAAATTTTAACCACGAGTTGAATGTTGACCCCCAATACTGGTGGTCAGTTGCGACGGAGATGAGTACCCTAACCAAAATGATTCTCTCCATAATCTCTCCCAGTGCAGCACGTCAAAAATTCCAATGTCAACAATAATGAGCGGCAGAAGCTTCGGCACGAGCTCTATGCATTTGCGGACAACACAAATACGCCACTCAGAAAATCTCGCTTGCTCAGCCTTCAGCACATCGTTGAATATCCATACAAAACTGGCATTCGCGAACTTACTCTCCGTCTTGCGTC
>JAPYYZ010006999.1:0-18281 GCA_030522705.1 Eretmocerus eremicus | reverse complement strand
TCCATTTGTTCCTCACCTTGACAGGTTCTCAAGACTAAACAGATCTCCCAAGGAAAGGCGAAACGCATCATCGTAGATGCGTAAGATCAATTTTATTCTATGTTGCTCATCTCACCTTTTAACTTATATAAAAAATCTTCGGAAGCAACCATAGGAGGCTCGGAGGTGTATAGATATGTCGAAGTGGAATAATCAATTGCGACGTATGACAAAGTCAGCAGAATAGCTGAAAGAGTGGGCAAATTCGCCCATAATCTTTGACTCGCAGAAGTCGAGGATTGCCGCGAGTAGATACCTGATCATATCGATCGAGCATCAAAACTAATTTGATATTTTTGATAAGCACATTGACCGATGAAGCTTTATTGTCGTGTTTGCTATAGAAACACTTCAATTATGTCATAGATTACTCTGGAAATGTACACGTCATCCGAGTAACGCGAACACAAGGGTTTCTGACCAAATACGGTTCTTTTGTAAACAAATTCGCAGTAGAGGTGAAATCTCAGAAAGTGCGACTCTTACCATGAACAAAAGTCTTTCTTCTTCAGGCAATTTTGGAGGACTGAATTATACCTCTATTGTTTTATGAAACTGTTGTTTGAAATGTTGCCTCATTCTCTCAGGAGAAAAACATCATGTCATCTTACATGCGAATCAGTTATGTCCGAGTACGAATGTGTTGTAAAATTTTTGTTTTATCTCATTTGATGCAGATCTGCGCCCTATCAAATGGGTCCTCTGTCTACAGACGATTGGCAGAGTTTCAAAAGATTCATCAGCATATACAACGATGGCGGGGACCGTTACTGGACGTATTTCATAATTCGGTATACCAGTTCGTGAGAGAGACAGAGTGATAGGAGGTCGCGTGCGTCAGACAAAGACAGACTCACTCAAAATATATGGTATGCCGCATTATGAAATACACCCCTTGAAGTGCCTAGTGGACACCTAGTGTCCTATGGTATGGAGCGCAATTTAATCATGGTTGGCGGCTTGAATTACGGGAAATATGCGAGTTGTTCATGCAAATGTACGATATACCGCTTGAAGTTTCCCACACGAATTCACAGTGATTGCATGAGGTAGATCTCTATTCCAAGAAGGAAATGGATTCGAAGAAAAACTTGAAATTTTTCGATCGTACTATGAAGTACCATCAAGCATGAAGATTCTTTGAACCAAAACTTTTTATGCCTCGTCATTTCAATTATACATATTGATTTGCAACAGAACGGAATCTGCCGAGATCGAACCTGATATAATAATTCGTGTCACCAATAGGTGACCCAGACCGTAATCATATTCCGCCAATTCGAACGGAATAATATTTAAATTCATACGTGGGTCAAACACGTAATTCTACTGTGGCAACAATTCAGAATGACTTCCACCTCGAGCAAACAATTTAGAGGGTCCGAACGGCGGGGTGATAACTCTGCGGGTCAATCCAGCGCGATTACGGTCAATATCGCGCGCGCAAGAGCGTTTCTCTCTTTCTCCTGGCCTCTCTCGCCTCGCGCGCGTCTCCCAATCTGCCCTTGGGTGATTTGCAGCCGCTGAAAGGCCGGCCAGTTTACCTTTCTCCCTTTGCGCCTCCCTAACTCACTCGCTCGGCCATTTCGCGTCGTTATAAATTCACGCGGCGCTGGCTCTCGGCTCCCGGCTCGGCGGCAATTGGCCACCGAGGGACGCCCCGGCCCCGCGCAAGCTCCGACTCTCTCACGCGAGCCCCCGATAATTCGATTCGAGGAAGCTCCCGAGATTATTATCTCGGCCAAGATCGTAAATATCCGGCGAGACGCCGCCGGGGCTCCCGAGGCCAAGACCGGAGAGAGGCGCATTATCGTCTCGCGCTTATTATTTTTCCAGCTCGCGGCGGCCAGAGTCGAGAGCGAGCGCTTCTTCGGAACCGTGGACTGGAGAGGCGGGTAGGGCCAAACGCCGCACTGGGCGCTTCCGTGGGCAATTAGCCTGTCCGGGATAATCGCGTGCGAGCGGGTGAAAAAAGGAGAGAGCGAGCTCGGCCAGAGTAGCGACGCGGTAGCTGACAATGCAGCAAAGTGGGTTAATGAGGCGTCCCGCGTGTGCGCCGCGTCCAACGCGCGGGGGCGCTCGCCGAAACTCGCGCAAGCTCCGGCTGCTCTCGCGAAGCCGCAGCGCAAGAGGAGCTTTGCAGCTCCGGAGCTTCGGGCGCGCGACGAAAAAGCGGGTCCCCGACCAGACGGGAATTCCGAGCCGGGAACGCACAAGTTGCGTACAGAGCGTGTGTGTCGTACGAGCTTCCTCTCACGACCCTCTCTCTCTCTCTCGGCTCGCATCTGTCGAGAGTTTCAATTGCACTAATTTTCAGAGCTCGCTCTCGAGCTTCGAGCTAATTCAAACATTATTCCTGACTCGAGAGCTTTTGTTTCGCGCATACATCACGACTCGCGCTCTGATCTGACATGTAGATTCTCTTGAGGCGTGGGATAAGGGATTGATTAAGGGTTAAATGTGCAAGTGCGTCTGAGAGAAAAATGATTTTCTAGTTCTCTCGTGACTCACTTTTGTGCTCATTTGGTATTTTTAAGATGCTTTTTCTGTCTCAAGACTTGATCCTTACGATCTTTCACCAGAAATAGAATCCCGTTCGAGATGGAGCTGCTAGTTCATGGACCATTACCTCATAAACCGACGTGTCTAATGCACAAAGGCACTTAATGTATACTTACAGAAATGGACCATCTCGCCCCTACAAAAGCCTTTGTGAATTGGACCCGCCGAAATTAGATACCTTCATGCATTATTGGTATTGCATTGAATTTTGAGGTGTAATATTAATATCACGATATAACGAAAGTTATTTGTAGCACTAAATACCCAAGAAAATGTTTACTTTTCCGATTATCATTTTCTTTCTAATTGACCCCATAATTGATTGGAATTCCATCACCTTTTTGATATGCCACCATTTGAATCGAAACAAATATGTTATTCGGTGGAGTACGCAGGATAGGTTCACTCAATTCAATTATCAGTCTCACAATACTTTGAAAAAGTCAAGGTCGAAGTCATTTCCAAAATAAGAATAGAATGAACGAGCAGGCTGAATTTACAAGTTTTAAAAAGATGTGCAACACATATCCGAAAGAGGAAGAGGATGAAGAATGACAATATGTCCCGGACAATAGCGAACGAGAATCAAATACATGTGAAAAGATTCACGGAGCTCTCGATGGTGGAAAAATGTTGCGATTTGTTCAAACGCCTGTTCGGTCATGCCTTCACAAATGATGCGCCGGTTGGAACAAATGCAAACCCGCAAGCAAAATGAGTCCCTGCTCAATTTATTCGATAATCGCGAGTCCGGGCAGCGAATTTGAGCTTCCGACCATACACCGGAACGCGGGTTGCAAGCCATTTGCATTGACGGGCAGGTTCTGGCTCGATCGTGTGTAAATCCCAGCTGAGCAGGGCCGCAATTGCGGAGCGTAATTCGCTGATTTAGTCCGGTCCGACGCCTCTGCCCAGCCCAACAACCGCGAATTCGGGCGCGAGCTCGAGCCGACAAAAATTCCTACGCAGAGGGGTTCCATTCGCTCTCGTCGAGTCTTTCTCTTTCTCTCGTTCTCTCTATCCAAGTAGTCGACTTCTCGATTGCCGAGGACGAACAAAAAGTGTGCAGAAAGCAGGCAGGCTACGATCTAATCTCTGTATCGCGTATCGACTGGCTTGCGCGTGAATCGCTGTTGCAATAAATCAAGTGCGAAAGCGAGCTCTTTTCTCACACACTCTCTGCTGCAGCTTCGATTTCTCGGGGCGAAACTCGGCGCGATTCCGCGCTTCGCCGGCTCGTTCATTTTGTTTATGTGGGAGCACTTTTCACTCCTTATACCGCGCGCCTTGGCCTGACTTTTTGACTTATGGCGAGTATAAAGCTGCTTTCGCGCTCGTTCGTCGAGTACATTCGACCATTTTTAACATCCAGATCTGGATGCTTCCTGCGTGATGTCATCATCGTCGCAGATTCACGCTGTGTTGGAGCTCACTACGTCGTGCATTCGGACGATTTTTGAGTTGATGATAGGCTCAGAGCAGTTGATGGGAGGAACCAGATGCATTCATTATTATGAAGATGGGCTGCAAAATTTCCTATTCAGTGAATATTGGACGTTACGTAAACCTGAACGAGGGTGGCGGAGCGAGAAAAACTGTCGTTAAGTGAATCAAATGCATTTATCCAAAAGAAAGCCTATCGTTTGCTAGATAACAAATTAAATGCTATAGAGCTTTCATAGAAGCGGATAATCGATCAAACAACAATTGTATCCCGGGAATGCACTCGACGTAAATATTGAATTCTTGGCTTCATTCAACGAGCATTATAATTAAATTCGTATCATAATTATAGCTTTGGACGATATTCTCAAAACAAGAAGGAATTCGTGTGATAGCGAAACAAAGAGGCCGAATAAATCTCTCCTGGAAACATTATCCATCATTTTCGCATATACGAAGAACTTTACTCATTATTTAAAGAGGAATTTATGATGAAAATTATCGTGTGTACGTTACACGTGCCGCCTCGGCACTATATTTTCAGCCCGTCGGCGGCAATAATAAATTGTACCATACTGGCACCAGAAAATATCAAAAATCTCTAAAATTTTGCTGTGCGCTCATCATTCTCTTGCAAACTGCGGATTAAGTATCAATATGCTCGAGTGTTTTTCATGTTTGAACTTATTCATGACCAGTATAAGTTACCTGATGTTTATTGACGCACAAGCTAAATTTCGTTCGATTTATGTTGTCGAGAAAAACCTATTCATGAGACTGTGTTCCTTTTCAATTCAACTATGATTGATCCAAGCTAAGCGCTACGGGAGATTTTGTTCAGAACCTTTCCAATCAAATAGATTGATTTATTTCTCTGATTCTTTAGAAACTAGCTTTAGTCTTCAGGTCAACTTTTTTTTTGTACAATCTGTGTCAGAGACGTACATGAATTCACGGCTGATGTTATGATTGAAACTTTACTTCACATGTGCATTCATAAGCTATGAAGCGATTCTTGTCATTAAACTCGATAACTGGGGGAGAAGATGGTGAGAATTCACATGAACCGACTGAACTTGTTGACAAAAGTTCCTATAAATTGTGCATCAGGGTTGATGTAACGGCGAAGCCTCATTGGGAATACGACCATGTTTTCACACGCGTGTTCAAGTTATTGATTTCGGATAATATCATAGTCTTGCGGTGATTCAGGAGTTGGGATTTTTGTTTTCATTTTTCCCAATGTAGTTTCGATAGTGTTTGCATTATTCAAGACGATTCTATCTGCTGAGCTGCATCACGAGTGACTTTTTAATCAAATGAGGTCGTAGTTATTCACCAGCAGTTGTGATTAATGAGTGGTATTTATTGTACTTTTTCCGATTATTATAATTTGAGCCCTCTCAAAAATATATCAGACTGTCAAGGAATGAAGACGTATGCTTGAAATTTGTTTTAAGTCAAGAAGTTCAGTTGTAAATCAAAGGAATAGTGGAAGGATAAGTTATTTGAAAGGAATGATTCTATACGAGACATTTATTAGAAAATTGATGAAGTACGATTTCTTCTCTCTTCTTTCAGAACGTTCATGGTTATTACCAGTGGTATTGGAAAAAGCTGGACCTTAAAATATCCAACATTGTTTCCAGTGATTCGAGCTGAATCCGCGTCACATATTAGATAATACAATTGGGAATCACGTGTATCGAGCTGTTTTTCATATGATCGTCGGTATAAGAGTCTTGGACGAGTGACGAGGAATCATTCGTGCGAGCTGTTAATGTTTTGATATTTTGGGAATTTCTTCAATCTTTCAAAATTCTCCTTGTTTTCATGGAAAATAATTGTAAAATTGAGTTTATCCACATTTGGAGTCAGGGACTTGAGTACTCATTCACATGACTATGGTCTTTGCAGAATTTCGCTGAACAGAATGGGTCGATCTAAATAACTCATGTCCATTGGAATTCGAAAGCACCATCTAAAAGAAAAAGAGTATCGCCATCGGAATCAGCCTTGCTAACACACTGACATGCGCAAAATGTGACACGGGTTCTTTCATCAATCGCAGCAATATTCCGCTGCTCCAATTTCCATCGAAACGGCGCGCACAGCCGCAACAGCTCCCAAATTAAGGAAATTCCATTGCAGGTCGATCCCGATAAAATCGCCAATCAGCGTTACTCGGCGCTCGCGCTCGATCAACTCGATCAATCGACGGTGGCGACGCTCGGGGTCGCTCGCGGCCGGGCCGGCTAGTTGGCACAGCGGCAAATTAGCCGCGGCATTATTCCGTGCCCGCGATCATCCAGGCCGCGCTAGGGCCGAGCTCTCGGGCGTCCGAGTCACGGCTTGTCTCCGGCAGATGCTCGCCCCCGGGAGATTTGAGCGTATACCCCGTGCGCCCAGTGCGGCCGCGACCAATATACAGCGGCGGAACGAGCCGACCCGCGCTTATATACACGAGAGCGGGTCCGTGTCGAGTCTCGTCCCAGGGCTCGCCTCTCGGACTGCTAATCCCGGGCCAAAGTCTAGAGCTCGGCCCTCCGGCGTGTGAGCGGACGTCGGGGCCGCGGCGAGCGCGCCTCGACTTCAGCGGCAGCGAAGCAAGTTCGCTTGACGCTAGCAAAGCGTTGCCGTTATGTGATGGAGATACGCGCGTGAGAGTAGAGTACAGGGAAACGGAAAACCTCCGGCGCAACGCTTTGATTCGCGTTGCGTTCTTACCAGAGCGTTTTTAGCGGGAACGCGGGGGTGCACGTGCGACTCGGAGCGCTTGAGAAGACGCGAGCGCGCAGATTGGAAGCGGGTGGAATTATGCGGGCGATGTGTCTGAAATTGCTTTTTCGTGATTGGCGGGTCCGCCGCTCGCGCGCACACGAGCCCCGCGGCGGATTTACCTTCTCGGAGCTTCTGGTGCCGCTGCCAGCGGTTCATCCCCGCGTCCTGATTTATCCCGAGCGAGGGGAGGATTATCACGTTGTTGCTTTCGAATTTGACGAGGATCGGGTCGCGCGCATTCTCAAATTGCTCCCGCGAGGCACGGATCGCGACGGCTACGCGTTCACCCTCATCGTCGCGGAAACTATACGACCCGGGCGTAAACATTCTCGTTATCAAGAAGAGTTTCTCAGAATATCTTGCAGCTCCTGATCCTGGAAAGTAATCAATTTGGAGCGCGAGATAAATTGGAGTTGACAATCTCACTGCAGAGATGATGTCGGGATGAGCTGCTGTTCAGTATAAATATTTGCACATGCAAATTTTATCCTCTGTTTGTAGAGTCTAGATTCCACAGGCGAGATGAATTCACGATTATACCCTTTCGACATACTGCACTGTGAATGATATCGGAACTTTCACGCTTCCGACCGCAAACATTTTGAATTTTCGGTTGCCGCTGCTGCTTTAGGCGAAACTGTGAATGGAGTTTGGCGTCGCGCAGCTGACGGACTCGGCGAGGCTCTCGATGCAGTAGCCCGGCACACGCTCCGCTTTGAATTCGTCGCATGCAGCGAGTCGGAGTTGCGCATTCACGACAAACTCCATATTTCCTCGCGTGTCCCTCGCGCTCGGGGCGACCCTCGAAAAGCATCAGCGGAACGCGGTCGCAGCCACTAGCGCGGCTCGTCTCTCGCGCCACCCTTTCGTCGCTGCTTTTATCTGCATCCGGAAAGCGCCGCCGTGAGCTCGAAAACAGCGCGAGCCCGCCCATCGTCTCGATGCGGAATAAAATTATCATGCCAATCGAGGCGGCCGCGGTGGCGCTTCATTTGCAATGCGGGCGGCGCGCGACGCGACTCCGTATACATCTGTGCGCGCCGGCGGCCCGTCGTTTGAAAGCGCGCGCGACGAATCATCCGGCCCGTGCAGCGCCGCTGCTGCACGAGCCGATGCGCAGCGGTGCGACGTGGTTACGATGCAGCCACAGAAGCCGGGGCCGGGTGGCTGATTAGGCGGAGCGAAATAAAGGACGCGAATTTATGAATAAATCATGAGGTGAGCAAGACGAGAGCGCGTCTCGTCGCTCCAAGCACGCAGTTGTGTGCGCGGCGGCCCACGCGAATAATGCGAATAATGCGCCCTGGTGCTGCGGAGCGCGTCGCGCTATTTACGTGTAATCGCTTCGAGACCGCGTTTCCTCGACACAAGGTTCATCGATGTGGACGTTTTGGAAGATGGGGAGAGATAAAACATCGGCGGGGATTATACCGTCAGAAGCTCGTTCGACGGGATTCTTCCCAAAAAGCGTCGGAAGGAGGGAAAAGTTCAGAAAAATTACTTCGAAAGAGCTAGTTTCTATCCAATAGAGTAATATAAAGATCATCACTAGCTCCAGTGGAACAAGAACATTCTGAATTTGGATCGCCCTCATCGTCATGGTTTGCGGCTTTTTGGGAAACGACAATCTTCGACGGTTTCATGAAGCTGCTCGGTGCCGTTGGCTGGCGGAGATCGATATGCAACGAGAGCTTTGCGAATAGTCCAGGTATTCGTGTGCCTCGCGCCTTGACCGGGGCTCGAGTTTGACGCGGTGGCGTGTTGTACAGAAGCGGCGGGTGGCGCTTGCTAAGCATGTGAGCGCCCCAGGCCAAACAGCAGCGGCCCAAAGGACTGGCTGCCGCAGCCCCGTGTTACTTACATGCTCCGAGTTTGTAGTCGATCGATCCGATGGCCGCCGCCAACGGGGCTCGCGTACCCGAATACCCATTCCGGCTCGCGGTAATTTCCCACCCCCTGCCTCTCCTCATCCTTATTCCCTCACCCGTCAGCCCTCTTTGGCCGCGCCACCCAACTCACCCGATACTCGATTTGCTGCGAATTATCGATTTTTCACTTGGGCGGCTGCATCATGCGAGCACCTTCTCTCTCTCTCTCTTTCTTCCACTCACTCGCTTTCCTCTCGATACACGTAAATACTTCTTTGCCAAGCGTGATGAGGAATTGCGCGCGAAAATTGCGAGCCGCGCTCGGGTACAGCTGGAGCTACGTCCTCCGCAAGCCCTTTGTTGTTTCATCGATCTTTATCAATCTTTCCCTTCTCTAGACTGTGTAAATGAAGCGAGACTCGCGTGAAACTGAAAACTGTTCGTGTATTTGTCTGTCTCAATATGCGTTCGTTCCACATTTCGATCACTTGAGAAAGAGGGAGAGAGAGAGAGAGAGAGAGAGAGAGAGAGAGAGAGAGAGAGAGAGAGAGAGAGAGAGAGAGAGAGAGAGAGACAGACAGAGAGATTGATTGATTGATTGATTGATTGAAATGAAGTTATTGGAGTCTAGGGGTAGAACCTTGTCAGACTCTGAGAGCACTGATACAAATTAGATATAATAATTAAATGTAGTTGTATCGGTTGAAATAAGAAGTGACAGGCGCTTTCTCAGTCCAATCGTTTTTGTCTTTCTCAAATAGATAGTTGAATACTTTAGACTTAAGCTCAGAGAAGGTGATAGAATCAAGGTCGAGGGGAGACATTTTATTTACAGGGGGGGGGAGAGAGAGAGAGAGAGAGAGAGAGAGAGAGAGAGAGAGAGAGAGAGAGAGAGAGAGAGAGAGAGAGAGATACCCTTTTTTTAGATAGATGGAGAGAGAGAGCGCTGAACAAGAATCAACACAAAGTAGAATCGGAAACTTGATGTCCCCCCCCCCCTCCACTTGTGTTTTGTCCATAACTCTCATTTTCCTCATTATCTTCCAGCGTGACTCAATCCACCTAATATTTTTTTCAGATCCGAAGCCACGCCTCCCTCGATGAATATGCGGGTAGTTCTTCTCCTAGGTAAGCAAGAAATCTCAAAGTATATGTGATTGTGACTTCTCGCACTTGTTCGGTGGCTTGTGCGGAAATTGTTGTTGCTTTTTGCACTCGTGATTACGTAATATACCAAGATAATTGTACGCTTTAAGCCCCACCTCAGCTTGTGGCAGCTTCAACTCTGACATATGCTTTAATATTTTTCAGTTGAAGCTTATTTCAAGACCTTTGAAATGAACTAAGGTACGTCCAATTTTAACCAAACAGAACTGAGCTATTTCAGTTTTACAAAAGAGACATTATTAACGGGGTCTCATGTACCCATCAAGAGACACCTTTACACACATCTACAGCATAGCTCTTGCAACTTTTCATCATCCGTAAAACATTTGGGTACACCTGGAGGCATTCCAAATTTCGTCAATAAGCCATGGTACGTTCCATTCTCAATATTTGAATTCAAGTTATGGTTTCTCGGAAATGAAGATCATCGTGTACTTCCACTAGAAGTCTGAGACTGGCCTGTTTCGTCGTAGAATTGTGATCAATCAGGTCCCAGATAACCGAATTCAACGTTCCTTGGTTCATTCTGCAGTTTTTCTCACGATTTTTGGGACGAATTGAGCCCAATTGACATATTCTTAGACCAATGTGAGATAGCGAGGGTGGGCCAGAATGAGTAACGGTAAATTATTTGTGAAACCGCTCCCAGATCGAGTTCTAGAAATTTCAGAAAAGCGTTTAAAAAATGAAGGAAAGACAAAGAGAATGAGCCGAGGTATATTATGATTGGTCCAGCCAAATTCCTTTGGCATGACTTTGGGTAAAATAAGTTCAAGACTTGGGGAAAAATGGAAAAAGATCAGGTTTGAGATCCTGGGTCTGGGCCTCAGAGGGTACATGGGCTTCAAGCCATGTCGTAGCCATGCATGAAAAGCCGTTCCCAGATTCCCCGAAACCCTTAGCGATTTGGATCAAACGAGGAGTGGACAAATGTTCTGCATACTCAAATCTATATCCGTCTACTCCTCTTTTGGTCCAAATTGCTAGGACATTTGAGGAATCTGGGAAATAACTTGCGTGCGTGTATACATTGCGCATGTGTATGTACATGTACATTATGTTTCCCAGGCGTTCCCAGATTCCTCGAATATCTTAGCGATCTGAACCAAAAGAGGAGTAGACGACTGTAGATTCGAGTGTAGAGCAGTCGTCTACTCGTTATTTCATCCAAGTCTCTAACAGATTCGAGGAATCTGGGAATGCCTCCCGTACAGTGGACGCTCGCACGGCTCCGATATGGCCTTTAGGGTACGAGTACCTCATATCAATTGACTTACTAGACGTATACATGAGAGTGTACTACTATTCTGTGTATCTTAAAAGGGAAATCAGGGCGCGAGGTAGCGCGCCTAGGCAAGTATATGCTATACACTGAATCTACGATGAGATCTTTCAGCTTGCCGACGAGTGTCCTGCAGCTGTCGAATTTGAGATGAGCGCATTCCACCACGAAGATGGTCTATCAAGCCATGCAAAATGAGTAGTAGACTAAAAGTTGTCTCCAAGGATTACTTCAAAGAATCATGGAAAGAGATGGTCTACAGATTTAGAGATACAGATAATCTCAACTCGTTCTCTCGAACAATAAAAGAGAATATGGAGAACCAACTTGAATATCGGAGTTATCCCTATTGTTGAACGTATCCGGACATGATTATTTTGAACAAAAATCATCTGTGAATTTCACGACGTGATACCTACAACGGCTACAACACAACACTCGACTTCATCCATCTCGACCAATCTCCAAAAGTCTGCCTTTGTCTTTTTTGCAGAATCGGGTGACGAAGAATTCAGTCAGAAGTCGAAGTATTCAGATGGATATGCTGAGCAATCAATAATATCTCTTTGCCAAACTACTCTCCGACAGGGGTCGAATATGTAATAGTGATCCTCTTCATTCAATGAAGATCCAAAAAATTATGATTGCCTCTTTCTCAATGATTGGATAATTTTAATAATGAGATTTTGAAGTTCGACGGCGTAGCCTATTGCAAATGGTATACTTCTTGATCAGTTACATCGCAAGGAGCATCGCAATACTCCCTCTTTCGGGAGATGATTAATCTCGAGTAATTTGGTGGTGTGAACAAGTTGAACCATCAAACTCTCCACAATATTTGTGAATTTAGTATTTCTGAAAATCGAATGACCCATTGACTTATTCTGTTATCAATTATTTTTATTAGGCTATTTTATTTAGCCCATTTCAGTTCTGCCACCAAAAACCTCTCTATTTCTTGCAGATTACTTTGAGAAGATGTATCACTTGATTTAAATAATTCAACTGAATTTGAGATTGGGATGGTTATATTTTCTTCTATTTGTGGTTGTCCCCAAGAATGAATCCAGATCTGGGTCAATTAAGCTGTCCCAGAGGTATGCGCTAAAGAAGAGAAATAAAAAGGGATCGAAGATGAGAATTACGATTCCAAAGATAGAGTAAGAGGAGAAGTCGAGGGTCAATTTTTGCTTCCCCAAGTGGCTCGCGGAAAAAATTCAATCAGTCACGCCATCGCAGTGGCTCACCGGATTGAAATGCTCTGTACAGCGAGAGAGTATATCGAGAGGCTTACGCGTGGCGAATGTTTCCGCCCGAGGCTTTCGCTTCTCGTCTCTCGCCCTCTCGCTCTCGCGTGCACTGACGTAGAGTGCAGCTGGCGGGAGAAATGGAAACGTGGCAGAGCTAGGGCCCGGATTACCGGGTCAAGAGCCACGCGAGAGAACGCCGAATGTGCATAATACGCTTGCCGCGCCGAGCGAGCGAGACGAAGCTATGTACGAAGCGAGGGATCGCGAACGGGAGAGCAGATCGAGAGACGGATAGATGCCCGGGGGAGAGGAGAGAGGAAAAAAGGAGGCTGAGAGATAGAGCCCAGGGGCAAGATGGATGGATAAAGCGCAAACGGGAGCGACGACGATGTGGAGAGGCCGGCTCTGGGCTCGCGAAAATTCCGCGCCTATTCATCGCTAACCCCCAGCGCGAGTGTATCAGTGCGAGCACGGTCTACATTCTCCATCGAATCGCGTCGCCTCTGCGTGTAATTGAATGAGTCCGCGCGAGCTTGAAAGATCATACGAACGCAGAGTCGCGACGAGTAATGAGAGTCACGCGTAATACAGACTGGCTCTCGATGCAAAGGCTCGCGATACTCTCGGCTTTGCGATCTAATTAAGATGGAGCCTCCTGCCGCCTTTTGATGCTCCGACCCAGAGAGAGAGAGAGAGAGGCAAGGACTTTTTTCATCGGATGCTTTGTCTATCGGAATATTGCGCGATCCAGGCTGTGAGAGAGCCACTGGGAGGTTTTTTCCCTACCCTTTGAGAGTTCGACGATATGGATATTGGAAAATGTTACTTACCCTTTCTATGATACAGACGAGGTTTATTATGGACCCCACGTCGACGTGATGCTCTTCACTCCCTAATATGAAAGCCTCTGGTGATACTACATTTAGATTGACGAAGTGCGACAGTATTCCTGTACTCCTCGAGACCTGTAAAAGAAGCGGTCCTGTCAGTTATTCTTGAAACAGAAATATGGAGAAAAGAGATGGGGGTTGGCGCAGATATAGTCACTCCAAATTTATAACAAGTAATCCGCACCTGGGTGGGAGAAATTTACTCTCAAGCGATGAGAATTTTCGTGCAATTTCTTACAAACAGAGAAAAGGGTTTTCTGATAATTGCTTCAGAGTTTCATTTGCAATAGTGATGTATCACATATTTCTAATTACTACATATCAGAGACTTGATTCTCGAAACTAGATTCTGATCCATTTTGATTTCAACGGGATGGAGAGATAATTTTATCAGAATCCTAACTTTGAGATCGAATACCTTCGAATATGTCGCTCGTGTCTGACCAAATCCGTCTATTACTACTTGTCAGTAGTACACTATGTGAAGTACACTATGAAACACAGGCATGTGTTTCATTTCAACATTTAAGTAACTTCAACAGTGAAAACTCTTGCTGGATCTCACTCTCTCAATGAATTTGATGGTCAACAAAGAGTCGAAGTTGGATTTAGTGATAAGACTCCTGGGGTTTTCTTTATCTTTTTGGATTAAATGTTTCAACAAACATTAGAGGATCGCACATGAACCGGGTTACTATCTATATATTGGTAACTTCAGAGTTGCGTTCCCAAAACTCGGGCAGATCGGTATCTTCGTAGATATATCCTGACTGAGAGTTGTAGCAGCTGATCTATTCGAGAAATTCAACCAGCTGCATGTTTCCTCGCATAGTTCGCAAATAGTTGATCATGCTTGTGGTACCAGTTAGAAACGATCTATTTAATTGCTTGTTGTCATGTCATGTCGACTTATCAAAGCAGAGTCCGATTAATTTATGCAATCTATCGTCCTGAAACTCAAGTACACAATCTTTGAAGACTGGTGTTCTTGCAGAATAACATCATGCAGAACATACATGGTTACCTTTTCTGTATCAAAGAACAGGACGGTTATTGCGAAGAAAAGTACTACGCTCGTCGAAATATGCATTAGAATTTTCAGATGTTCGAAAGCAGTAGCATTGATCAAAAAAGATGTCAAAATCCAAAATAATAATTTGTTGAAGGACCCAAAATTGTAGTGGGTATGTTGTGGTACTCAAATACTTTCAAAAGAGTTCAGGACACCAGCGGGTATTGCGCACTTGCAATTTAATTCTATCAAGTTCCACGCTTCCTTTCCGTCCAGTAGAAAGAGATACAGAAACAGCAATCATAAACGATAGATCAATGCTTCAATCAGGCCGCCCAATGACCATCATCGAGGAGGAAAACAAGCAGATAAGTGTCCATCTGGATAAGTAGATGCAATTCTTGTTACGAATGTTGATTTTGTAGCATGGAGATGTTTAGTATTTCACTGGATATTCCACGTACCTATCATCTTTGCAAGACAAAATTAGGGGAGAGGAGTTCAAAACCGCAAGTGAAGAACCAGTGTTGCACGAATCTACTTTTTTTAGATGAAGTCCATGTTTCCTGGTAATTCAAGAGCGAAAATTTGTCTTTTGGCCTCGAATTTTTTCGATCAGGCGTTCGCAATTCTCTTCATGATCGAGTGCACTCCTGTTGATAATCATCGTGAGTGAACTTGAATGTAATTGAAAGCACTTGGGAGGCTCTGATGAGATCATAATATTTTTTATCGGATTTTTGTAATGAGATTTCACCCAGATTTCAACGGCATCACGCGAAGGATCAGTGCTCGTCTTCAAGATTTCCAGTATAGCTCTTAGAGAGTTGACTTCAGACTCGTCGATGCAAGAAGATGATTTTAATCCCTTCGTTAACGCTGCGTTGGGGATTCTGAGTGCAGATCTGATGCGTCGCAGAGTAACTTCGAGGAACGAACGGAGAAGCGAGAGAGAGACTGAAACGAGCTAGATCGGTGGGATGTCAGAAATCACGAGCGATAAGACTGGTGGTCGCGGGATCGAAGGCGAAAATAAAGTGAACCTCATCTCAGCTTCCTCCCCCGAGACTGTGCAAGTCGGAGGAGAAAGATAGAGGCGAGCTCGGGGATGAGCAAGTGAGAGGTCGAATCGACGGGTAATTGAGATTGAGGAGAAGAGGGAGCGGCTTGAGCGTCTAGGGAGCTGATACGACGAGTTTATCATATCATCCTCAAAAAGTCGATGGCTGATTTTACGGAAGCAACTGTGGAACTACGCGAAGGAGAAGAGAGAAGCAAGGGTCGATCATAAGCTTCAATTCTTTAATGAACCGATGCATTCAATCATAGTTTGGGAATTGATCCATCCTAAGAATCGGATTGACGCCAAAGAATCTGAGATCTTCATCTCACTTGTGGTGGTATGAAAAGCTTACTTTGATCGTCGAGGAATGGGAGGTCCAATTGAAAGACACGGAAAAGTCACATGTACAGAGCTCAAATAATGAGATATTCCATCTTGAAAAGACTTTGTAAAAAATGTTCCCTATAATATTCGAGAGGATAGTTGGATTCCGAAAAAGTAGCAGGAAAAAGAGTATATCTTTAGAGGTATGACGCTAGATTTTGCATCTCGAGAGAAGTGGTGTATTATGTAGGATGTATTGAAATCATGACTTTAATAATCTGGGTTGACAATATCGAATACAGCTTTTCTCAAGATGCGAGTTTGAGCCCCTGAGCTCATGAGATACGGTATATTCAAACGTATTACCTTGCAAAGCAACTGGCTCACTTAATGCTTTATGTATGGCTTTCTTATCTCATTTTTAAGATCGGAATTTCCTTGATCTTATCAATATTGCGTTTGCGCGATCAATCGATTGTTGTTCCGAACTTAGCGAATCTCTAGTTTGGCAAAGTTACCATCGGTATTTCTATCGCCCTGCCCGTAGAATATTCGAGATAGTTGTTCAGAAAGGTTTCGTTAACTTTTGAAAATGTTCAGAAAGTCCTCGTTAATTTTTATGTGGGCCTGTGGATCGAGAATAAGCCTACATGTACCAACTTTTAAAATTCATCAACTTACATCTGTATTGCAGTACGTATTCCAGTCACTTTCAATGAGATTTCGCTCAATTTTAGATCCTCATTCAGTTGAGAACATACTTAGCTTCAGCAGTCCCTTTTCCAAACATAGTCAATTGAGAAGTGAATTCTCTGATAATTTATCACAATGAGATATCAGAACTTGCGATCATGCCGCGGCATTTCGGACTGTACGTATGTCTTCCCAACATCAGGTACATGAAAAACTGATTAGATAGTCTTGGATCGATAGGAAATGATTCCTGATTCTAGAGTATGAACAATATGATAAGTTATGTCTCCAATATTTTTTTTTATTTCAATAAAGAATCACGAAATCGATTGACTGACATATATTCGTATTAGCGATCCGGACGAGTTCATATAGTTGTGACTTCAATTCCTTTCATAAGTTTATGATATTCTCATATGAGAAGATGGGAAAATGTAGAAACATTCTATAAAATATCAAAATTAAAGTTATTGGATTCTTCATCGCAAATTCACTGCCAAACTCACTATTCAAGAAGTTTCGATAGACTCTCAAATGCCTCATTCATCGAAAGTTCACGATGCCCAAAGTAGCTCCAATTGTAAGTAGTGAAATTCATCCCTGAGTTGCACCGCACACTGATGAATTTGGAGCTTCATCAAACGATAACGGAGTTAAATCCTGTGAGATTCATTCCAAGGAAGTTTGCTTCTTGAGGAAGTTCTTCAACTTCAGAATAATGAAGTGATTGATGATGAAGTTATGAATAATCGGGTGCTTAGGTCAATCAATAACTCTAAATTTGCAATACGCAGCTATCAGAGCCGCTTTAGGTTATCGCATAAGCACCCCTACTAATGTCCTCCCAGCAGAAGCTAAACTTCCCACGCTATCTGAGCGTGCGAAGTTTTTGTGTTCATGTTTTATTACGAAAAAGTTATCGGGAGAAAACTCGCTCACAAGGCAATCGATTATGAGATACCAATCGGCTATCAGAAGAAGAAAAAACTGTGGTAGACCACAAATTTTAAATGACTGTATTACTGAATTATTGTCCGAGCCAGAAAATTTGTGTGACATGTACAGCATTTCCTCTTATAATTTCAGAACAGTAATGATGCAAGTTTCATTCGAAAAAGAGCTGAGCAAGCTATTGGAAAATTCGGAGCTTCCAAATACTGTTTTTGAAAATTTATTTCTGAATATGATGCAGTATGCATATACACTGATGGTAGCAAAAGTCTCGACTCAGTCTCCGTTGGCTCAGCTTGTTTCTGCCCAGATCTAGATATACAAATTTTAGATTCAGCCCCTCGCAATGCATCGGTCTTCACAGCTGAGTGCGAAGCCCTCTCTCGTGCTCTAGATTTGGCGCTAGAGAACAGAGAGAGAGGAATCATCTTATCTCTTCAGATTCTCTGAGCTCCCTCCAGAGTTTGGAGTCACTCAGAGTAAATATTAAAATCAACCCTCACGTTTTGGATATCAAACAGAAAGTCAATCAACTTTCGGAGAACAATGACAGGTACATCAAGTTTGTTTGGTTACCGTCTCATATTGGACTCAGAGGGAATGAAACAGCTGATAAACTTGCTAAATTGGCCTCGAATACTGATGCACGACCAGGCACTCTCGTCCCATTCACGGACTACTTTGAGAAGTATAAAATCAGAGCGTGCGCAAACACTGACAAGAAAGTGAACGATGAAGGACTCGTGAAAGGTAAATTGTATTTTCAGAATTATCATACAAAGTCAGCAAAGCCTTAGTACCATAAGAGTAAACTAAGCAGACATAAAATTGTCACAATCAACCGCTGCAGAGCAAACCATTAAGGCGATGCGGGAGCCGTGTACGTGGAATTTCATTCCCAACTTTCTCGAAAACCGTATCGATTTGGGCGAAAAGAAGAGCTGACGAATACTTGT
>JAPYYZ010006998.1:0-12761 GCA_030522705.1 Eretmocerus eremicus | reverse complement strand
GATAATTTTTGAAAAATTGAAATCGGTTGAGAAGAAGAAAAGTTATAAGCAAAATACTGAAGCATAGTTTTATTCCTGGGTTTTTTGGTAAAATCATTTATTTACGCCTAGCCGAGGCAAAAAAATTTTTTTCGGCCCAATAAAAATGGCTAAAATCATGTTTTGATATATCCAACCGATTAAAAAACTTTGCGAGGCGAAAAAGAAATGTCGTGCAGAAACTTCCCGGATTTGACGTGGACGTCCTCATTAGTGAAATGCATCACTAAGAAAAATTCCGCAGTGATCCATGTTAAATTCTTCAAGTGATTCAATTTGAGGATAATTGTAGCGTTGAGTCAAACTACGTTAAAAGATCGCCATGGATCACTCCAAAATTGTTCTCAGTGACGCATTTCACCATCAGCAGAGCCGTTTGGAGCTACATTTTCGGAATGTTGATTAGCTTCATTTTGAACGAATTTATTATGAACGCCGGTAAAGTAGAGCTTTGAGAGGGGTAAAAATGGACCCCGAAGTAATCAGATGTATTTGTGAGCAGTGAAATAAGAAGCAGTAAGAAGAGAAGTTCCAAAAAAAACGTGAAAAAGGAGAAGAGTAGATAAATTGTAGTACAGAAGGCGAGCTCAAGAGGAAGATAATAAGTACAGTGAAGAGTCATCAGTTGGAGTCAAGAGTGGAAATCAAGTGAAATCTATGCGGTGTGAAAAATGAGGTTAGAGTAAAAGACAGGAAATAAAGCCCTGCCAGGTCCCGCGAGATCGACGCTCGTAACATCTAGGGCAAATAGTCGGTAAGGAAGGTATCTGTGAGGATGGAATCGACTTGAAAAAAATGTGGATGAAGAAGGAAATGTCTGAGGAGAATGCAGAGGATGAAAAGTTCGCAAATTTGGAGGAAACGTATGAGCTCGCGAAAGGTAAAGACAGATCGAAGGTAACAAACCTGCTCTTAGAATACAAGAGAGAAATTGAGGTCCTGACGGAGAAAAAAATCGGCGGAGAATCCAAATGAATATCACAAAGAAGAGAAAGGAGTTAATATTTAGAGACAGAACAAAATAAGATAATCGCCAAGGAAATCCTTTTTTACAGGTTTGAGGAAGATCAAAGATATTAAGAGAGAGAAAAGAAAGGAAAGGTCGACGTAAAGAAACTTCAAGAGAAGAAGAGAGTCAAGAAGAATATATCGAGCCATGGAGAGTTTTGAAAAGTTGATAGAAAAAGTGGCGGAAGTGGTTTTACAGAAGATGATACGAAGAAATGGAATGTCAGAAGTAAGAGGCGAAGAAAAAGGCAATGATTGTGAAAAGCACTTGATTGAAGAAAAAGAGTGCAAAAATGAGACAGTAGATGAACTATGGCCCGTTAGAAGCTCCTTCCACACATACAAGACGGAGGAAAAAAGTAAAGAAAGGAAGATTGAAGGAGCATTGACCATGAGCTGGAATACAGTGAGCAAAGGAAATGAAGCAGGACCAGGATATTATTAGAAAAAGACCAGGACGGAGACAGAAGAGAGATCGAAGCGGAGAAAGAATATCATCATCACGGAACTAGGAGAAGGAGAGAAAAACAAGCCCGAATTGAAAGAGTGGTTCGTGTCAAGAAAGAGTATGAAACCAAGGATAAGCAAAATAGAAAAGATGCAAGGAACGTAAAATGAGGTGAGGATATTGTTTGAGAACTAGGAAGACGAAGAGAACATTATGAGACAGAAACATCAACTGAAAGGGACAGAATATATGTATCGAACATGATCTCACTAAAGAGGAAAGGAGAACAAGATACATATTGAGAAAGATAGGGGAAGAAGAGAGAAGCATGGGAAACGAGGTGAAGGTTGGTTACAAGGGGTTAGTTATAAATGGCAATGTTTGAAAGTGATGTAAATAAAAATGCGAACTGATAAAGCAGGAAAGAAGTAGGAGACAAGAGAACCAGGTCCCAGAATGTACTCACGACGAGTCATAAAGACGGACTTGGAACATCAAAGGGAGAGATGGAGAAAATGAGGATATTTCTGAATTGTGTGTGCGGAATGAGATGAATTTATTATTAGGTACAGGGAGTTTTCATATGCCCTATACATCCCGTAGAGAGAATCATTATTGGTAGGCTAAAACACAAGCTAGAGCTCTGACATGACTTCAGTTCGAGATTTTGTTCTCGAAAAAATTGAGAAAAATTACTTACATAAAACTATACACAGGGTTAAGATATTCCGGTGACCCATGATATCGGTGAATGAACTGACTCGTTCTAGAGTCAAGTAGAATTATCTTAGATCATTTAGATCTTTTTGGTTTTTGAGGACGATTCGCTGGAAGGAAGCAGTGATATTGGGAGTAGTTCACATTTTGATCGCGTGATCAAACTATGCTGATAAGGCGATGCCAGTGAAACTTCCCTAAGTGAATCATGTCCCATACACTTCATTTAATCGGCATTCAAATCGCTAATCTCATTTTAAGCTTATCTCGTAAAAAGTCGATAAAAACTCTATTTGGATTCCGAACAAATCAGTATGCAAATGGAAATTTTTATTATACAGTAAAACCTCGATATAACGGGCGTTCTCAAATGTATCATCAGGGATATTTTCGGGTGATTGTATCTCGAATTAGCTGTCACTTCAATTTAAGGGACGATTCTCGCTCATTCGAGGTTTCACTGTATCAAATCTTCTTAGAAACTCATAAAATGGGATATTCTCGAAATGGGATATTTTCGGAAACTATGTCTTCAAAGACTCTGTCGACAACGCACGGCTAAGCTCGGCCAATTCGATTCTACTTTCAGACATGCGAAATATCTTCATTGAAGTAGCAGCCGTCATATACGCGTTACACTCATTGAATTGGACCAATCCATTGTTCTAAGAGTTATGAATACCCTACAGGGGCATGGTAGTTTCTGTCAATCATGCAAATATCAATATTTTATGTCCTTGGTGGATTTATTCGATATTTTAAGGAGCTAATATCGCCTCATTATGAAATTAAAAATTCAGAACTGATATCGACATTTGAAATATAAGTGGGGCCGCAAGCCAGCCGGTTGACCCAAATTCAGTTCTCGAGTAAAAATAATTAGACACGTTTCTGACTCTGCTGGAGGCGATCTTTCAAGAACCATTAAATAATTTTGATCTAGCCGGCAACAGAAAAATGCCAATTTGCTCTTCTTAACTGGAAAACCACTCTCCCGTTAGTTCGCAATGATTAAGTTTCTAGGACTCAAAATTCAACGTAGCTTGTCTCATGATGTTTACTCTGGGGTGGGCCGCAATTTTTTCTAATAGAATTTTCGCGAGCCCATGAAAGTATAGATTTCGATAATTATCAGGGCATTGTAGGATTTTTTCTCGTCTTAGTGAATAATCACATTAGTTCATATTAATTCATCTATATAGCATGTTTGTCTCCAAAAAGGGACATAAAGTTGGCTCCGGTTCAAATTTACATCTACAGCTTTTCACGACACAAAAAAATCCACTCGAGAGTTAATTTATCATCTTCAGAATACATAAACTATCAAATTGAGTCCTCGCATGGGTGGGATTTGGCTATGCAACCACTCACAAGGTTTCTAAGGTACTGAGTATGTGCATATGAGTACCGACTCATGTGCGTGCACGTATATGTGATGCGAAAGTCCATGTATTCGATATAATATAGAGCAGTTGGATAGTCGAATAAGTGTCTAAAATTAACCTCAATTTTCGAATTCCTCCTGAAATTCTTACGGGACTTGCACGATTCCAAAAAATTCCTGTAGCAAAATACGCATCGTAGACCGAGGCGACTTTTAGTTCTTTCTTCAAATAAATAAATAAATAGATAATCTACGTCGGTAGAATTTATGGCAACCACAGTAGTTGGAATTTCTATTTCAGCAGTGGTAGAATCGAAATTGTGAGTAACGAAGATTATTATCGATGACGTTATTGAGATTAATTTATTAAAACTTTTACAGGGAGGGAGTCTGTTTTTGATTTCTTGATCCCTAAAATGATGGGAGGAACTGTTTTTTATTAATACAGCAATTTCGTGCCGAAAGGGTTCAACATTCAAATGCTGAAAAATACAACTGCTATAGATTTTTGTTCGAGATTGCCCATTTTTTCCGAAGAGTCTGGTAATGGTATGAATGAAATCATCACTTGATGATCAGTTGATCCTTCTCAGTGCCATCAATTGTGGGCAACGTATCAAGCCGAAACATAAATCATGAGAGCCAAATTGACAAAAAGTGACTCAGCGCATCAGTCGAATCCGTGCGTCTCGATACTCCACTAGTCTCATTTTGAAAATAGTATTAGCGCTTGTTTTAAAAGACGCGTATAGCTTACGCTTGGCCGACTAAAAATACACTCGCCCATGGCAGCGAATCCGCAGCGGGCTCACGATCTCATTTAGTCGACCCGTGGAGCGTACACGTGTTCGGTGGCTCGAAAAATTTACCCAAGAGCAATCCATTTAACCTTAGTGATGTGATTTTTGAGAGACGAAAGCTAGATGCTGCAAGGCATGACTGGAGAGTTCGAAATCGTCGATGTGTTTGTCACTTATGAGTGTTAAAGGTAGATGATTTGAGTGTTTGGGTGAACTAAAATTTACCGCTTTGCGAGTGAGAATTCAACTAACTTGATCGGAAACTGTTTATTTTGTAAATGAAGACCAATCTTCCACGAAAGCCTGTGATTGACTCGAGGAATGATGCGAAACTGTTTTCTTTAGCTACGAGATTATTTTCCGTCAATATTTGGGGAATGAATATGAGGTTACCTCTGGAAGATCGACTTACCAAGCGACTTTTAATGATCAAGAGCTTTCATTACATTCCACGTATTCATCAATTTGATTGAGTGCATCTCGACTGGAATGAAAATTAACAGGAATCTAATCATCGAAATCCAGAGTTACGGAAAATATTCTCATATATGAAACGAGTATACTTTTTCAGTCTCTTTACTGTAAAGACCTTAAAATGATCGAGCACTTAAACTTGATTCGCATTGTTGGACAAGACAATTTATTGTGAGGATCTTCCAGAATCATTCCGGCTATGACGTTGAAGTTACTCTTGATTTTATATTGATGAACTTGGAAATATTTCCATATTTTAATTGATATCTCGAAGCGATATGTAACTCTCTCAACACTCACTGTTTAGTCACTGAGCACCTCAGCTGATATTTTATTAACACGAAAATACAGGTCACTGCGGCATTGGCTGCAGCTCCACTGTTCCGAGTAGTCAAAATTATCGCAATTCCATGACGCGAAGTACAACAATGTAATTTCCGGAATTGTTCACAAGAATACACAGTATCATGACATTGGCCTTATCTGTCGGATATCTGTTGAACAACTAGAAATAGCATTTTGTGCATAAAATCATCCCAGAATCGATTTTTACAATCCTAAATGAATTAGCAAAGCTACTATAAGATTATTTAGTTAGACCAAAAGCTTAGCCGAAATAAGCAAAAATTGAGTTCTGGATCTCCGAAACGCAGAAATGGCTTTGAATTGGTCTAACGGAACAAACGCGAAAAAATGCTTGACAAGGCTAAAGTATTTGCATGATTTCGTTCTGAGTTGTTCATGAAATTGGTTCACGTACCCTTTTGATTCTTACTAAAATTATATCATGATGTAAGCTTGAAAGATCCAACACTCATCGGCATTTCTGTTTGAAATTTCAAGTAGAGTGCTGGAAGACTTTTGCTTCAAGCACTGGTTGGAATGAGTTTTACTCAAGCACGAGTTATTGATTCTTCAAGCATATGATATTTGAAGATTCAAGTACTCTGATTGAAAGTTTAGTCACTGTCGTGAATGTCTATTCTACGTTGAGGAGAAAACGTTTAATGGAATAGACCAAATATTAGTCAATTCAATCGAACCATCTAGTCGTAGTGTACTCGAGAGAACCGACGTTAAATCTTATTGAAATAATGAGCAAAGTCATCGAACTGAAGGAAACGTTTGTCTTATGAAATTCTCATGGTAGTAAGATTGAATATTCATCGAATTGTACAAGTTTCGTCACTAAGATTTACAGGAAGTATTGCCGATAGCAGTAGAGAATTTCAGATGAGATTGAATTTATAATTCACATAGTTGTTATTAATCATTACATGAATATTCGAATTTGTTCACAACTTCACGTATCTCATTGAGATGATAGTATAGTGATGGTTATTGATCGCATACATATCTTACTTGATTCCACTGGAATACTTACATCACTTATGTTCAATATAAGCCTGTACAGCAGAACTTTTGAGGAGTGCTCGGCTCTCTTTCATCATGTGGTCGATTCTGCGACAAGTGTAGGACTTTTGGTCGGAATTTGTCCTGGCTGAGTCCAAAGTGGAGAGAACTAAATTTCTAAATTCGATAAATTGGAGTTTAAAACTGTCTACTTGCATCTTCTGGCGATAGAAGAAGATGGAAGAAATCATATTTACGATCCTGGGCCAATACTGGAGATCTCTGGTCGATCTTCACGTCGTGATTTTGGGGATGGAATGGACATTTCGCCCATAATTTTGCGCTAGTTCTTATCTCGATCAATGTAAACACTAATCCGTATACATACTATCTATACTCATCAAACACTAGAGGAAAAGACTTTTCTCGGGGCTAGGGGGGCGTTTTGAGTACTGAAACGAGGGGGGTGGGGGACGGAGTGGACAGGCCTGTGCGAACCATCGTTAGATCAGAGACAAAATAATTGCGCTGTCGAACAAATACTATCTCAGACCAATCCTACCTACCTCACCGGATACCTCACTCGATTCGACAAGACGTCAACTTCAAGTTCATTCCGGTTCCGAAAGAAATGACATTTCCGTGAGATCCATGCTAATTGAGTCCGAAAAGTGAATTGGAGTGAAAGCGTGGGACACGTATAAAAGTGCTGCAATCTCTTGGAAAAAGATCACATAAGTCTGCTGAACCAGTTGAAATGTCAACTTACGTATCTACAGTTTGAAATATGTGAGGTAGGATTGCGATTGATAGGCTTTATTTTGAAGCAGATGATCATAAGTAGCCGGAAACCGGGTCTAGGACAGGGGACGGAGTGGACATTTTGGCTTCATTATCTCTCACCCATTTAATCCACGTGTTTGGTGAAGTATGGAATCTTCTGTGCAAGTTAGATTTCTAGTGGAAACACCCCAGAAGAATCTTCCCAAGCCTCTAGCTACTCACATATGAGTGTAAGTGACCTGGACACGAAGTCCCACACTTATGACAGAATCAACCATATATGAACCAACGTTTAATTTAGCTGCTTGCGAGAAAATCTTGTATCCGATTTGCGGTCAAAATACCAAACAGGTCATTTATTAGTTGCCATACTAGAGACATCCTCTTTCCAAGCAGAAGTGACTGTCAAGCATCCAAGTGTGTACGAGTGCTTGAAATCTCAAGCAACACAGAGCCTAAAAGGTGCTCGAATTTTCAAGGAATTTTCCCTCAAATTTCCCTGTTTAACGGTAGGTAGAGTGGGTTGACGGAACTGATACGCAGGGATTCTTTATTTGTTGTTCATACGTAGATATGTAGCTCAACTATGTATTTAGCTCTGGAAGGTATATTATTCGAATGAGCATTTAATTAGAAAATCCACCAATCAGCTTACGAGAATCATACGTTCATTCCTTTTCCGCGAAATGTTTAGGATTGAGGGATAAGGTTAGAACTATTTATCAATACATAAAAAGTTGTGTTTAAGGTAAATGTCTTCAACTCCGTGATACTAAGAGATTTTCGCTATAACTTTTCCTTCCTCAGAATTCTCCCACGTTCTTCATTTTGAAGCTTGACCCTTCATCTATAAGATGGGATATAATTTAATTCGTCTTTTTTCGACAAACAATGGCCGTGAAAGTGATAATTCAAAAAGTGATTGTTTTAGAGGACGCGAGGGGTTGTACCCAGTTTTGTAATACCGTAAATAACAGGGTCTCCCCACTATCGAATCCAGTTCTAACTGATGGATATTGTTACGTGTAAAAACTGTAAAACAAGCTGCCAGATGCATCAAAATAAGTCTCATTTGGACCATTGAGCGCAGAGTTATTGGCAATCACAAAAAAGATGCTGGGGCGTGTGGTTTTCGTGATTTTCCATGAGAATACACGGAGTCATGAAATTGGGTTCCCACTCTTGCTGTACTGTTCTCAACGTTTTCATGAGGCTGGTCCAAAATCAACTCTTCCAACTCTGAAGAGGGAATTTTTGAGATGTCACAATCCAAATAGATTTGAGTTCAATATAATTGATTCAGCCAGAAACTTTTGCCGCAGCTCTTGACAATTTTGAAAAATCAAAAAAAAAACAAAAGTTTCAGAAAACAACTTCTGGATCTCGCCAACGCAAAACTAATTTCGAATCGGTCCAAATCACATGATTGTTCAGTCTCCACATAACAAATATGGAAAATATGCCTCAAGGCTGGAATTCACGCATATCTTAGATCTTCGCTGTCACGAAGTTGGGTGCACTTACCTTAGCCGACCTTAGCTCACAAACATTTTAAGAAAGATCCGAGGAACGATCACTTTTCCGTCCCTTTAATCAAAACATGCGGTTATGTATTGCATTAACACCCTCAGAGAAAAATCAAATTTTGCTTTCAGGCCAAAAAGAATCCTAACCTCCATAGTATCAAAACTGACCAACTCAACGAGAGAACGACCAGTCAATCGCCAAAATGTCTCTGTCCGAGCGAATAACGACGGAGACGCTACGTCGAATCGCCTCGAGCGAGGAGTACGAGGAGAACGAGATACTCTGCGTCGCTGAGTATCTCTCGAGTCTCTACGAGTACGATTTCGAGCGCCAATTCGGCCTGGTGAACGTCGATAACGCGAGCCGAAGCCGAGGGCTGCAAAAGCTCGAGGAGCTTCAGGTGAACGACCAGCGGCCCTTTTTCGGCATTTACAGTAACACGGCGAGACACTGGTCGTGTTTTGCGGTCGCACAACTTCGAGATCACCTCTACGTATTGTACAAGGACTCAATCGGGAAGCAAATACCTCACGAGCTTCGAGAATCTATCGGAGATAAGCTGAGGGATAGAAACGTGAGATTTGAGAGCCACAGAGGCACTGAGCAGAGCGACGAAAGTAGTTCTGGGCCGATCTGCTTGAGAAATTTGCAGGTGCTCATGAAGGGACTCAAATCCGAGATCATCAAGGTGAGCTGGTAAAAGTATTTTGTTCCGTGATTTGGAGCGGCGAGTTACTGTAAGCTTGAGAAGGAGAGATGAGCCAGGTCGATTATTGCTAAATTTTGATGTGTTACGTACAGAGCCCGACTCTGTACATATTGCTCGTACAGAACCAGCAATTTCAGGCTCTTTACGGACAATTTTGCACTAAGTTAGCGCTGTATACAGAATTTCGTGCTGAGGGTCGGCTCTGTACAAGAAGCTTGTACAGAGCCTACAATCCAATGCAAAATTTGAGAATTCTTAACGTAAGTGAGCTCCGATCCATTGTTTGTCGTTTAATGAATGGAAGTAATTCAATCGAAAATCATTGATGATTCACGAAAGCTAATTCATGTATAGTCACGTCAATAAATAAATTATTCATTACTCTCTAAGCCCCTTCGAGTGAAATCTCACCCAAAGCGAGTCAAATTCGTGCCACTCAAGCTTCGAGTGGCACGAATCTGACTCGAAAATCCACTCAAAGAGATTTCTCAAGTTTAGAGAGTACAGTCAGGTCATATGATTGGATGATAGTCAAAATCGATTGATCTTATTCAAAACAAACACTTTACGTTCATTTATTACTAGGAGTGCTACAATGATAGCATTTTGGTACACAGAAAATTTTTTCGGCAAGCGCATCTGTTTGTTATGTATGCCGTGTAATTATATTTCGTGTATTCTTGCAATTCATGCAATGAACTATCATTGTTGATGGTTGATAGCGCAAGAAGATAACGGAATATCAGGAACATTGCTCGTACCAACGAATGAAATATCGGTAAATATAATCTGATTTCACCAGTATGAATGCAAAGCGACCCCACTCTGAGTTTCGTTCTTGTCAAAATTTTCATAACTACGTCATAACTACGCCAATATTGCTCCTCGCAGGTACATGAAGTGTACTATGCAATAGCACGACCGAATGCAGGGTGTCTACTGCCATTTCTTTGAGGTGTTTAAAGCTTTTTTAAGGACCTTTTCAGGTTGATACTTAAAAAGCTCCAGAACTTGGCATTGCTGTCTAAATTCTCCCGCACAATCAAAGAATACTTCTAATTTGAATTTCCACTCTAATTATTCATAGATCTAGATCAATGAATTGCGTGTCGAGTTATCAATAAACAAATGTCCTGTGAACAAATTCTACAATTTGGGCGATTTTCTGTAAAGAAAAATTCTCTTCATGATTATAAGGGATATACTGTTCTCTCAGGTGGATGAGAACGGTGATATCTTCAAAATCCTTGGGCCTAGAGGAGTTTTGAGAAAAAGAATTCGAAAGATCACGCAAAATATTTTTACAATTTCCTTGAGCTGACTCATAAGCTACAGAAGAAGAACGGATTGGTGAACTTGTCTTCATCGAAGTTCACGGATACACACACTCTTTCTTTCCTATTTGAACTTTTTCTTCATGAAAAAAAGCCTACTATAAATTACAACTATTTCGGTAGATATTTTTCATCGAGCATGTGATTGAAGAGAGAGAAAGTGCGTGTTTCTAAAAATCGCGATGAGTTCACGCTCATAAGTTCCTCCATCTTCCGCAACCTATAGCTCTGCTGAAAAAGTCGTAAAAAAATTTTCCAGGGCTAGAACATGAAGGTCCTGGGAAGAATATCACGATACCATTGGAATTTTTGAGCCAGGCCAACATTCATCTAATAGTTGGATGTAGTTGAGATTAGTCTGTATAAGAGGGAAAACTTATCAATATTACGAATCAATTCTATTCCAAAATTCTTTTTGTAGTTCATGTCCTGTGATTGAGAATCCAGATCCTGTAAGATAGTTATTCATTCCAGTACGCTTATTAATTTGAATTAGTTCCATCAGGAACGATACCATGTCGTGAAATAGGCTTTGAGCGATTGATATGGAATAAAAGCAAAAATTATTAAGCAAAAATAATTTCTGCTTGTCATTTACGAAGCCACACGATGGTCTTCAACTCATATTCGATAACTCCCTAAACTTGAACATCCCTTGACTGAGTCATCATACCTCCAACTGTTGGTACTTGAAACTGGACACTGTATCATATTCATAATTCAGCTCTTCCTAACTCGGATGAGAGGGGACAGAAGTCGAAAACGGTATATTTTGATAGATGGGGGTAAAAACTTGTTTCCGCAACAGAAAGGTGGATTTCCGACGCGAGCCGCAGGCAGGGGTCGGAATTATTATGAGAATGCAAGAAATTGCTTTTACGCCTGTGAATCGAACTTTATTTTCTGACAATGTGTGAGTGAAATTGGCCAAACTGTGCGCAAAGTCAACTTTCACACACAGAATGTCAGAAAAGTAAGAAAGCATGCTTTTACGCTTCAAATTAGTCATGGATATATTATGTGTTCAACCAAAGTTCACGAGACGGTGAGATCTCATAACAATTTAATCACAATATGCAGGTGCCGCTGATTGAAAAATTCCAAAAGGTACGATTCTGTTCTCAATACGGAGTGCAGAGCGTGAAAAGAGAGTTCCGACTGTGGCTGCAAAAGTACTTACTCTCTGGATTAGAAGAGGTAGCAACTGAGCTCGTCCAGGATCCGGATTACGAGAGTTTTCGCAAAAGTTTGTGTTCATTCTTGGAAAGCTGCTCAAAGTTACTCAAAGAAACATTCATGCTCTCTTCCACGTACACATCTCTGCTCAAGACGGAAGCGAAGAAGAAGGATCAGGATCCGAGGCACGAGAGCGATCACAAGACTAATAAGGCCCTCAAAGAGGCTCGTGATTGCTTCTATAGGAACTCGGAGGTACAGACGAGTCTCAAGTGTGGCAAAGATGACTTTATCGATCTGGAGGATGGAGCTCGAGTGTATAATCTTGACATACAGGAAAGGTGATGACAACGTTTCGTGATTTGTCATAGAATTTATCTAGAGAAATAATTTGTTTCTGCATAATCATACTCCATTTACACTCTAAACCTCATCCAATCTAAAGTGGATTGGAAGCGATTGGGACGTTCCAATCGATCCGGGTCTCTGATTGGAGTTCGAATCTACTCACGTATTTACTCGAGGATTCCTCTGCCCTCGTAAAAATTCGTTTTCTGGTAATGATTTTATGGCTAGAGATCTTTTGGGCGGATTTGGCCAATGCTATCGATTCCCAAGTTACAATTCGCAACGAACCGTGTCTTCATTAGTGGTACGGCACGACGCTGGTGGCTTGTGATAATTTTCATTTCTCTCACAGAAAGAATCAAATGGCAGATTGATTATCAAATTATTGCTATGCATTAAACGAATTATATACTCAGAACAATTGGCTCAAGGCATAGATTATTTTCAAAATCCTAATGCATATGTGAAAAAGAGGAGACAGTTAAAGTATTAATACATACAACCTCAAATTCCAAATTCTCTGTGCATGAATGATTACCAAAAACTCTTCCTTAAATAGGGCGATATTGCATTGAAATGATTGATTGTTGAATTGGAAGTGTAAACTTTTTTTCTATTCGAGTATCATTCACCACATTCACCACAAGAATAAAAAGTCTAA
>JAPYYZ010006996.1:0-11492 GCA_030522705.1 Eretmocerus eremicus | reverse complement strand
GATTCGACATCGGAGGTGAGCTAGAGCGAGCTATTGCGAGAGGTGGTTAAGGGGAAGGAGAAGCTCCACTGTTTCGACATTCATCATAAATTGATTTGAAATAAAACAAAACAATATTTCGAAGAAGCAACTCCAAGCTGCCCTGTGTATCGGTAGAATGAAACACTGTGTACAATTTTGAAGCGATCCTTCAAAAGCTCATGGAGTAATTTGAACTGGAATTAAAATATATTGTAATTACCACTACAATTCAAATTACTTCAATAGCTTTCAACGAATCGCTTCAGAATTTTATAGTGGTTCGTTTTACCGATAGGCAGGGCAACTTGGAGTTACTTTCTCGAGATATTGTTTTGTTTTATTTTAATTTAATTTATAATGAATGTCGGTAAGGTCGGGCTTTTACATGCCCTTGAATAAAATTTACCTAGTCTAACCACCTGTCACAGGAGCAATCATAGATGTCATCAAACACGCACAGATTATTGGAGGTCAAGGACTTGTGGATGCTCGCCAGGATGGAGTAGTGAAACTGATACAGCCAGATAAGAACCCTGAATGCTTAAGAGATTAATCACTTGACTCAAAGAGAGCACTTTAAAGAGCAAGGGCCCAATACAGGCAAAGTTACGGGATTTTACAAGCCATATAATCTCAAGACTTTCAAGTGGAATGCAATATATCATTAATGAGTTCCTCCAAAGAGATACAATCACAAAATTGGAGTTGCAAGAATGATGTACGTACAACTCTACAGAAACTACGTCCCCCGAGATCGCCAGACCAAATAAGTCACAGATTTTTTCGGTCAAACTAAGAGTTAATATTTCTATGAGATTTTGCTGTGAGTCTATACGAATTTTACACTTTTCTTGATGTTATTCCAAGTAGTTTTGCCACAAATGGAAATTCTCACATAAATTATCTGTTTTACGAATGATGTTTCATTTTTTTTTCACTTTTCGATCCATCGATGTACATACGTAACGCCCTAATTCCCATAAGAACGAGGTCAGGTTATTCGGTAATCACGGGACTTTTGATAATCTATCACAGAGTAAGCCTTTATTGAGTGACTTATGACTACTGGACTCAATTTCTGCAATTAATTGTGAGAGTCTATTTTGAGAGCCTAAAAATCACAAGACCCGTGTTGAAAATCAAATGAAACTCTAGCAATTATGACGTTCTTCCTTTTTTGCGGATTCTGTCGGACTCTGACCAATCATTGAAGTGAGTTCGACTAATTCCAACTCAAAAGATTCCTCGAAAGAAGAATCCCTGATAAACCAGACGGCAAAGGGCAACATATAACTTTTCCGTGTGCACGAAAGTTCCGGCGTTGTTTTCCCTGGAACCTCGCAATCCATGCAGGGGCTTGGCCGAATTACGAGGAAGTGATTGTTTTTTGAGTATCTCTCGCCGAGAACACGGTAATACAAGGTGTGCGACTCTTACGTATATGTGTACGCAATCGATCAGTAATAATAACGGCGCGCCACTCGCCCCCCAAGTTTTCCTCATCTCAGCGCTCCCCACAAGCAGCCGCGGATGCGCGAGCTTCCAAGCAGCGGCCGCATATAAACAGGTAAGATGGATCGAGCTCTCGAGTAAACGTCGGCAGCTCGGGGAAGCTAATAGAATCACTAACTTCCTTCGAGTATACGGTGTGCTTTTGTTTGCGCCCCTCGTGTTCACTCACGGGCCTATTGAGAGCAAGCAATGAGAATAAAGCTCTACAAGCAAACGCCTCAAAAATATGGCAAGACGTCATAGAGAGGCGTGCCGGATATTTTCCTTCACCCACGTTGCGAACTGAAATAAATATTTGCTTATCGTTCTTATGATTTCTTAGCTACCCAAAATTGTATGCGCCTCAACATGTCTGAAATGGTTCGGAAAACAATTCAAATTATACTAGTAAGAGAAAGGCTCTCAAAATCATCTGTATGGTTGAATTCCGAACGCCATCAAATGGTTCATGTTCTGGTACAGTCACGGAGGAAAAATCGAAGCCTACAGTCATGTCCAGCGATACATATATAAATGTATTCCCTTAGTTATTCCATGTTCGTAAAAATAATGATCGAATCAAACGAAACATTCTTAAGTGAGAGAAGAGTGCTCGTCTCGGAATATCATCATTCATGATACTTCACCCTTTTAAGGGCAAATTTCTTGAACGGATCAAAAAAAATTTTCTCCCGTCAAAACAGAAAACGGTCGTCTGAAATGAGACAAAATTACAAAAACTAGGGGTCGAAAAAATTGCATGTTTTTTACCTCCAACGAGCAATTGGTAATAGCTGTACTGAGATAATTCTTGTGGAATAGCAATTGCCACAGATCGATATACTTTTCAGAATTTTCTCAGTCCTCCAGTTCCTCCATTTTTTTTTACTGTCGTTATCGAGTCACGCGGTAGCGCGACAAGGCAAGTATAAAACTTGGCTCGAGCTAGCTACTCTATTCTTTGAATTCGCCAACCCTAACCTACCTGTCCGACTTCATTTTGTAAATTCTCGAAAAAAAGTTAAATACACAAATATTAACATCGTTCATCAAATGATTAGTAACCCATGTAAAAATGCAAACAATCCTTCCATATGTGTAAATACATTAAAAATAACACCACGGTTTCATAGGTAGACATAGGTTGACATGAGTGCCGATTCGTTTCCCTGATTTGACGTTTATCAGAGTAGTGTTGTCGTGGGACTTGTCTTTCTTACTCATCGTCGAAGGCTTGGAGCAGAGAATCGAATGGCGTATAGCGATTCAGCTTTCGAGGTGAGTGAGAACTACTGTGTGGACTATGAGGTGAGTGCGTCCGACTCATTTTACCCGGTTTTCTCAAACTTTTTTCTCACTTCGGAATGTTGAAAAATGAGCATCCCCAGGTTTTTGGGGTTGAAAAAAATGTTGGTCCATCTTAGTACCATATTAGTCACTTGGAGAGAAAATCAAAAGTATAAACCTTCCCCGCGTATTTTGCTCACTTTTGACCACCTGGACCGACTTTAACTTTTCAAAAAGCATCTGAAAGGTGGTTCAAAAACCTTTTCAATTATTAATTGCAAAATTTATTTTGAGTTCTCCACATGGTCTCATAGGATATCATACACGAAAATTATGTTTCCGTCGTAGGTTCTTCAGAATGAGTGAGAAAGACAAGTCCCACGACAACACTACTCTTATAAACGTCCAATCAGGGAAACAAATCGGCACCCATGTCAACGTATGTATACGTATACATAGGTATGACTACCTATGAAACCATAGTGCCATTTTTAATGTATGTACATATATGTACCTATATGAAAGGATTGTTCGCATTTTTACATGGGAAGTCCATCTCAGATATCTCTGACCCTTAATTATGGTGATTCATACCTAAGAATAATGGATACACATACACACACATTATTTATGAGATGGATCCAGTTGCCGTTCACAGCCATTCAAATTATTGACTCGTATCATACCATATGTCACTATAAAGATTACCCTTTTTTTCTCGATGGACGCTGGATCGTAAAAATGAGTCATGCCGAAGACAAAGAAGAGTGTAAAATAATCGAGAGTGAAAGAAGTGACAAACGGCGTTGCACGTGATAATTCTGATCTATTATAGTTACGTGGATGGCATTTAATCGCAATTATCCAATCACTGCGCCCCGAGCGTTTGCCACTCGAGAAGCCATCTGGAAACCTCAGTTGTAACTTCCGACTTCATCGTGCATGTACATGCCCCTGTCTGACTCCCGAGAGTGCAACAGATGTATTGTGAACGTTACCAGCGCGCGTCTCAGCCTGATTTGAGCGTGAATCGTCAAGTTGCTCGCTTCATTCGCGCGATAAGTGATTTTGTCGGCTCCCTCAGTGAAAAAGTGAGAATTCTTCGTTATTTCTGCATATAGTGATTTCAATCAAAGCCTCTAGGGCTATACCACTGATTCTGATCAATCGCGAGGAAAAATAGTTTAAAGAATAAAATCCGAGAAATCCAATCCGCGTACATTCGAAGAAAAGCTTGAGTGGAGAACGGAGCGCGAAAAATTTTCGAGTGGAAATCATAGCTAAATGAATGGCAGATTAAACGTGAGGTATTCTCCAAGATTTTTCGAATTCTGAATCATACAGACATCCTTAATCAAAGCATGATTACTCAAAATCATACCTTGAATTATAAGCTCGTAGGATCGACATCATCTTTGAATTATAGACCTCGGAAGATTTTCATCGAAATCTTGCTCGAAATATTGATCACGTGCTCCATGTCCGATTCTTACATTCGTAGCCATCTTTAGATTCGCGGTACGATCGATTATAGAGTTATTATAAAATACAACAATATTGATAATACATTGTGCAGGGATGATCCAAAAATGTGATTGTGATCGGTGTGAAAAATGTGCATCAGAGCAGTATAATCAGGATTGATGCACTCATCAAAGTGCTCGGCACTGCGCGCATTCATCAATCGGCACGCGTAAAAATTTTGGTACCATAATGGAGTCCAACGGCAAGAAGCAATTCGATGCAATTGATGCAGTCGTTTTTATCGGGATGCTCGGGGTCTCTGCCCTCGTCGGTGTTTATCAAGCCTACAAGTCACGAAAAAACGAGAATGCCGTCAAGGAATACCTCGTTGGCGGGCAAAACATGTCTATATTTCCCATCAGTATGTCTCTCATCGCCAGGTAAGAATCTACATATTCTCACACATTAATCAATACTAGACCAACTAATCTACAAAAGTTCGTGCGCAAGCCAACTGCTTTTTGATTGAGAACAGCGCTGTTCTTGCTCGTGTGATTCGCTGCATTGTGATTGGCTTTCATGTTCTTGGATCCAATATTTCACATTGTATTTTACACTCAGTTCCACCCTCAATTCGAATAGTCCGAGCAATCACTCTTCACCAGTTCAAGATATGAAAAATTCCGTGTACTCAATTGAATTTTGAATTCAGTTATATATCAGGCATAGCAATATTAGGCCTCCCTGCAGAGATGTACGTTTTTGGCACGCAGTATTGGGCGACAGTTATTGCGGATGGTTTCGTCTCGATAACGATGGCAAAAATTTACCTCCCGGTATTTTACAGCTTACAAATAACTTCTTCCTATGAGGTGAATACTTTGTATGGAAATTCACTTTTAGAATGACGAATTTATCAGCACTTTCTTCCTTCAGTACCTAGAACTGAGGTTCAATCATGCAACAAGATTGATCGGCTCCACCATTTTCCTCATAAAAATGGTAAGTAAGCTCTCCAGCGTGTATCATTAACCATGATTATTCGGCAGACTGTATTGAATTGATATTTTTTGACACTCGAAATGAGATCACGTAGTCACCATCTCTCGTGAAGATAGAACCTTGTTGATAATAACTTTCCATTTATCGGACTGTCGCAAGACGTAGCATCATAGTCTCGCTCAACCTTTTGGAAGCTGAACAAATGACATTTGGAGCTCTCTAGATAAAACAACAAGTATTTCAATCTCTCACATGGCAGGAAAGACCAATAGAATCAATTCCTCGGTGAACTTTCAGAAAACAACAAGTACTCGGGTATTTCCCCACTGGCTCTAGATTTCATGAATGCTCTGCAGACTTTACATACTGTGACGAGGAGCTGATGAGTATTCCAAATGATGATGTTTCATTCTGAATCCACAGTTGCTTTATATACCTATGGTCATATATGGTCCGGCGCTGGCGTTCAATCAAGTCACTGGCATCAATTTGCATATGATTGCAATACTTTCGTGTGCTGTGTGTATTTTCTACACAACTCTGGTAAGTCGCTGTTTCCATCCTAGCTGTTCTGATGCATTCGCATCTCCGATGATTGTGAGTTCATGAGAACACAAATCCATTAAACTGCTTATGGATTCTTATGACGCGGTAAAAGAAGTTTGCATGACGCTGCTGGGCTTCGGATTGATTGATGAGGCAATCGTTCAGGAGAATCGTCGACTATTGTTCATCTTTGATGAAATGTTCCGCGATCGAGTTGAGATTGATCGAGCTGTGCATGTATGGAGTTGCAATCTTACAATGTGAAGAGTTCAGAGATTTTTGACAGGGTGGCCTAAAAGCTGTGGTATGGACGGATGCAATCCAAACGATTGTGATGTTTGGCGGGGTGATAACTGTTGTGGTATTGGGCACCGCAAGGGTCGGTGGTTTTGGCGAGGTCTGGAAACGCAACGATGACACTGGGCGCATCGAATTCTTCAAGTGAGACAAAAAGTCAAAACGCAACACCAGCATATTCTACTCGTATCAGTCGCATGATGTTCTGAAAATTCTTGCACGATTGCTCAGGGTGCGTCAAGAGTGCTTACTCACACTGCAAACTGCTCGTAGTCTCGGTCGCTTTATAAACCAGTGATGACAACGCAAAGTTAAATTCCGTAAAATTTAATTCAAAATTTGCTCTTTCATCTCATACAAGCCATCTCAGCTAACGAATATTGCGATATTGCGAATGTCATGGTTCATACGCACAGCATTTTTTTACACGAACAATTTCACCAGAACTTACTCATGGTCAGTTGAGAGTTGAGAAGGACCGAGGGCCAAAATCAATCTCTCAGTATCACGTATCAATTTTTCTACCATTAGTCCCATCTAAATTGAGTATCCAATATGAAAGAGTATAGAAAATTGAAAAAAATCCTTTATCCAACAGTCTTCTCAATTTTCAACATAACTCACGGGGATAGAAAATTCTTGATCCTTCATATCTTAGGTGGATGGAATGATGGAATGTATTTAATAACATGGAATTCTCTATCCTCTCCAACTACTGAGGTGTTATGTTGATTTCCCTCAGAGCATGCTAATGGCTCAGGGTTGATTGGCATAAGACACATGCTGTGTTTGACAATCTTTCTACTCTTATTCTTTCGAGAGTTAGTCTGAGCAATAATTAAAAGGTATAAGAGGATTACCGAGGCTGAGAAAATTTGCATGCACATATTCAGACAGGTCATTTAGGACTGGAAGAAACTGCGCAACATACAAATGCATTGACAAAAATCAGAATCTATATTTCCGAAGGCACATCTCACGCGAGCAATGGACAAATCTTCACTATTGTGAAACGTGAACTTATGATTTCAACACATCGGTTGAATCTTCCACAGAGATTTTCGGCCAGTCCTAACGTCCAAGATAATGATGGGTAAATACTCATTGGAGATGAGTCTGATACTGATCAGAAGATATTCCTGGTAATAGAAAACTCTCACGCAACACAATCCGCGATACTAATCTCAAGATATTAGATTCAAAGCTCCAAAAATGTGTCTGTAGAACTATTGATCCGCTTGTAAATGTTCGTTGTAAACGTACTGACGTACACAGCTCGGCAGAATTGGCAATCCACCATCGTGGCCTATTCCCATATTTTAAAGAGATCACATGAATTCCATGATTTTCTTATTGATTATGACATCAGAATAATCTATCCAAAAGCAACCCGTCGATCCTTGCAAATAGTTTTAACAAAAGCATCTAGAATTATCTTTCCACGCCTTTGAAATAATACAAGTCCTGGTGAGTGAAACTTCAATTTCAACAAGGTAGATCATTTTTCGTACCCCGGATGCTGTCCAAAAATGGTGCATCCCGCTTACAAGACACCGTGTAAATATAAACCGCATTTCAGAAATTCAGAAGAATGTTTACTATTGCTTGCCATTGGCACAACACGGTGATATCAATTCGTATAAAGCTAGCCGAGTTTTGCAGTCATTAACTCCTGAAATATGAGCCAAAAATATTTGAGCAAATTGCTATGCGTGTTAAAACTCGAGAGGCAAATCAACCCCGTGAAAAGGCGATCAAACGAATCACCATAGCGACGACAGGATAAAGCATATCGTATTAATCCAGATTCATATTGATTCAAATGATCGAAATATCGAATGAAAAATATTACAATGTTGATACATATCTGCCATCACTGCTGTGAATGACAACGATTTCTCATGCAAGCAAATCCTGACACTTTTGAGGAAATTCTCTTGTATCTTTCTAATGAATGAGTAACATGATGAGCTTGTCTAGCTGTTCTTTCACACGTTCGAACAAAAATGCATGAAATTAAGGGATCTGTTTCAATCTTCCCGAGCTTATTAAGAGTCGATCTCATTCTCACATGCAGTATGGATCCTAATCCGACGGTGAGGAGTACATTCTGGTCTGTTGTGTTTGGGAATTACTTGAATTGGCTGGCAACGTGCGCAGTTAATCAAGCTATGGTGCAACGATGCTTAGCCATGCCAAATCTTCAAAAATCTAATATGTAAGTGTGCTGTATGTTGCTTATCTCATTTATCAAGCTGGTTCATCGATCTGAATAAATTAATCAAGTCGATTTGCAGCACAATAACGATCATGGCTGTCGGAATCATTTCAATTGTGTCGCTTAGTTGCTACACAGGAATAGTAATTTTTGCTGCTTTCTACGACTGCGATCCAGTTTCAACAAAGGTTTGTCCCGATGGTTTTGTAGAATATGTATTCAATGAACACATCTTGTATCCCGGAATACAAACTGGTCATATATTATGCAACCGATTTAATCAAACATTCATACGTGATTAATAATATCATTCGAATCCTCCCCCCAGCAAATACGCAAGCCAGATCAACTCCTGCCTTTCTTTGTAATGGAGTTAGCAGAATCGATCCCTGGACTACCGGGGCTTTTTGTCTCTGGTGTTTTCAGTGCTGCTTTGAGGTAAGCTCATAGAAACCTGTGAGGCCCTACTCCTTCGTAGTATCTATTCGTTCTCATCCCCTGAAGCAGGAGAGTCACTGGAAATTGCATAATCGTAAATTTTGCACAAACAATAACAGGTTCTTTTGCGCTCCAGAGATCAAAGCGCGTCGACTAATTCGATGAATTCCACTCTTTTGACATAGAAAAGCTGGGTGACGTCGGGAAATTGCCCACAAATGAAGTACTATTTCATTTCATCGATGCTTAAAAGAATCCAAGGCTTACGAATCAAATTATGTCACAGAGACAATGCAAACAGATCGATTGAAAATTTAAGCCCCTCACCGGCGCAACAGTTTGTCGAATTATGGCCTCATGTTTCGCCTCATTTGATGCAACGTGACGTACGTCTCGGACGTCAATGTTCTCAAAACATCTGTTACAGATTGATATTTTTCTCGTTCGAATAAAAAATGGAGGTGAATCTCTAGACTGTAGATCTTGAAACAATGAGACACTAGTCATTCGAAGCAGGCGTAGTTTGGTCGATTGTGACGGAAAAAATTATATGTGCCTCAGGAAAATACCGTTCTTATATTATCCTTTCATATTATCTATCCGTAATCTCAAAAAACAAACAGGCCAACCTGGATATTACAACCTTGAACTATATAAGGAATTGACCTCTACGCAAAAATACCCCTATCAAATGTCAAAGCTTGCAATCAACCAATGAGAACCGAAATTGCATCATCAAGAGACATCATTCCTATCTGGAGCTTGAATACAGCTACCTGTGAAGTAAACATGAACATTACAGCACGATGTCTACAGGGCTGAACTCAATGTCAGGAGTAATTTACGAAGATATGATCAAGCCGTGCCTGAAGAAGCCTATGTCAGATGTTGGAGCCAGCCGCATCATGAAACTCATTGTTGTCGTAGTTGGGACCATTTGCGTTGCTTTAGTATTCGTCGTAGAAAAGCTCAGTGGTCTCATACAGGTAATGTTAACGTCATGTAAAAGCTCTACCTTACCTACATTCATCATAAATTGATTTAAAATGAAACAAGAAAATATTTTGAAAAATTAAATCCAAGCTGCCCTGCGTATCGGTAGAGTGAATCACTGTGTGAAATTTTGAAGCGATCCGCTTAGAGCGCTTGGAGTAATTTGAACTATAGTGTAATTACAATATATTTTCAGGCCGGGAAAAGTTTATCAGGTATTACTGCTGGACCACTTTTGGGCATATTCACTCTCGGAATGTTTTGCCCGTTTGCCAACTCCGCGGTAAGATTTGATGTTTTCTTCGTCAAAACAGCCCTTATTAGGTACTACAGTACGAATATCGATACATCACAGAGTATTTTACCAAATAAAACAACTTTCGAGATTTTTCATGCCCTTTCCTCTCCCTCAGTAAACAATTGATCATAGACATTTGAGTTTTGATCAAGTATCCATGATGAAAGATGAGAATCTAAAATTGATCTATGAATAGTAGTACTTAGCAATAAATTTCAAATATCACAAGAAATCGGCAATCGAACGTTGTTTCACATTGCTGACTGAGGCAATTCGGTTCGGAAGAAGAGGTGCAAAAATCTCAAAGTATTGTCTAATGAATTATATTCAACACAGCTTTTCTCGATGAGGGTTCCTCGAATGATACGAATCTTGCTCACCAACAGCAGCTGATCCTTCTGGCATGTACCTATGAGTGATTAAGTACAGAGAATCATAAAAGAGTTACTTCCATCTCCATGATATTCACATGATGGAGTGAAGCTTCCTTTCGAAAAGTTTCCATGATTTGCTGAATTCATATGATCGATCATATTTCGCCTTCAAAAAAGTATCACAAATCTCAAAGATCAAGAGCGTGAGTGTTCTCTTGAAAATTGCAATTATTAACTATGTCGAGCGTGTCATAGAAGAGTCCCTAAGAAAAAATAATTCTTCCGTTTGAAATCTTATGACCTTTGAACAGTCGGAGAAAATTTTGATTCCGAATCACCCACTTAGAGAAGTTTATTGGCCTTTACTATTCAATTGATGAACACTTTACTGATTATAATAATATTCAAAATTGTGATGTATCATTCTCGAGAATGTAAACTTAAACATTCTGAGCACTCGATCAATAATATATCTGATTTACAATACACTTTGCTTGTTTGTAGGGAGCAATAATCAGTGCTCTCGTGAGTCTCAGTTTTGTGGGCTGGATCTCACTCGGTACTCAGGCGGCTGTTGCGGATGGCAAGATTCATTTGCCCACAAAACCAGTCTCAATCGATGGTTGTCCCGAATCTCTTCGCGCCAGCGTAACAAACGTGACTGTGGCGTTTGAGAATACGATCAGGTAATACATGAGCATCAAATACAAATCAAACCACATTCAAATTTTCGAATCGTACATGTTTTGTCTTTCTATCGAATTTTGTTGTCACTTGCAGAGATAACCATGCATTCTTCCAATCAAGAACTGTGACAAAAAAGATATGGAAATGCAATTCGTGTCTTTTCTGTGATAGCATTTGCCTAATATGAACTTTGAGTTCCAACAACGTCAAATACTTTCGAATCCCAAAATTTTATCAGTTTTTTTTCTAAGATCAACACTGAGAAAAAAGTTTGGGTCGTACGGCCATGTAATTTGCCGCTCCATCCAAACAGGTATTGCCGTCAGACCTTTATAGCAGATTATACAAGCCTAACAATACCAGTTTTGTTGTCGCA